>PVIA01006986.1:0-89330 GCA_004024845.1 Tonatia bakeri
GGGTGTTGTGAGGATTAAATATTGAATAAGATAAGCTGTGTAAAGTGTCTGCCATCTGTCGTGAGCTCAGGAGGCATTTTCTTCTTCAGTGGCAGAATCAGGCCATTGGCAATGGTGTCTGGCCCCACCTCCAGCCCCGGACTACCTTGATGAGCTTGCCTTTCCAAGTTCATGCACAGGCTCTTTGGCCAAGGGCTCAGAGAAGCCCTTGCCACTTGTCTTATGGATAGGTCCACGCTGCTCTCCCCTTGCCAGGGCACTTGCTGTCCCAAAGGACAGGTGCTGATGCTCACATTCAGAAGACTGGCTTCAGGTGGGTGCAGGCAGAGATGGTGCAGTCACCAGGGGGCGCCATCCGGCTGCCAGCAATCAGGATTTCCCTGGGTGGATGTGGCTGTGGGCAGAACTCTGGAACGGCAAGTGTGTCTGGGAACCCTGGCCATGTGCCCCCCGCCTGCACAGAATGGGGAATCGGGGATCTAGGCAATCATCAGATGAGGGCGTGTCCATCGGACACTGAGCTGGTGCCTGCTCTCTGAGGGGCCTGGGAAGGAGCTCAGATGATGCTTAAAATGGCCTTCACCTCGTATGACAGACAGTTAACTCATAAAAGCATCGCTCAGCAAACCACTTTCCACCGCCTCCACGGCGCTCTGTGTGACTTCCTTTCCCCTTTGAAGCTGGTGTCTGCAGCCAGCTCAGGTGCAGCTGTGGGGAGGGGGAGGTGCTCAGGCTGTGCCCTCTCGGATTTCAAACCCAGCGCTCCCTCCGCTCCCCAACAAGTCTTTTTTTGTTTTGTTTTTTAAAAATAGATTTTATTTATTTATTTTTAGAGAGAGGGGAAGGGAGAAACAAAGAGGGAGAGAAACATCAATGTGTGGTTGTCTTTTACCCACTCTGCTACTGGAGACCTGGATCACAAGCCAGGCATGTGCCCTGACTGGGAATCCAGCTGGCCACCCTTTGGTTTTCAGGCCCACGCTCAATCCACTGAGCCACACCAGCCAGGGCCCAAATGAGTCTTTTATTTTTTACTTATTTTTAATTATGGTAAGAAACAAAACCTCAAATGTACCTTCTTCGCCACTCCGGAGCGTCCAGCTCATGGCATTCAGTGTGCCCGCACGGCCGCCCAGCAGATCTCCAGCGCTGCCTTATCTTGCAGCACTCTGTCCCCGTTAAAGAGCCCCTCCCCCAGCCCCTGGACATTGCCCTCCCACTCCTCTCTCTCTGAATCTGCCTCCCTGAGGCCCCTCTCCGAAGGGCAATCACACAGTGTTTGTGTTTGTGCAACTGGCTTGTTTGACTCAGCAGAATGTCCGCCAGGCTTTCCCTTGTGGCTGCCTGTGGCAGGAATCCTTCTCGAAGGCTGGATAACACTGTGCGCATTACCCTCGCCTGTTCTGCTCACCCATTCATCTGCTGATCCAGTGCTCAGCTCGGCCCCTGACTCCAATCCTGCTGGCCGTCACCCACTGGCTGTGGAGCACCGTGTGAGCATCTTGGATGCTCGTGATGGAGAAGTTCTCACACTTTCAGGAGTGTCCCCTGCAGTGACCACAGTAGGGTCTTCCCTCTCTCCCACCTCCCTGACGCCTGGAGCCCTGCCCTCTCACCAGAGCAGCACCTTGAAGGATCCAGCTACATGCCTGTGCTGCTTTGATAAGCACTTCAAAACATGAAAATAATAGAAAAGAACAAACAATGGATTTCGTAGCTAAAAAAAGGGGGGGGGTTGGAAACCTCAGCTTCATCTTGTTTGGTCATTGCACCAACTGTATGAGGCTTGTGGTCCCGTCTTTCAGACGGGGAACTAGAAATACTGAGGTCTGGGGGAGCAGACCGGTGGGGCCTCAGGGGACCAGGGCGGTGTCCGCCCAGGGGGAGCGCCCCGTACACTCTGTGCCCTGGGCTGCAGCCTGAGCCTGAGAGAGGTCTCCCCAAGAGCAGCCATCCACATCCTGAGGCTCTGAGAGCCACCCTGAAGTGGGGCCTCGCCCTGTAAAGGGCTCAGGGGTGGAAAGTTGGGAAGGCCCCTGGGGGCCGGGCTCCTGGAAAGCAGGGTCTGGCCTAAGAGGGGGGGAGCCTCGAGATGGGCACTGTGTCTGAGTTACCTGTGGTCCCATTCTCTGCCTGTCCTTTGTCCCAGGAGATCAGTTTTGATTACTTCTTCTCAGTGGCCCCTTGAGGAGCCACCTGCAGGTGCTATGGGTACAGGTGGTGAAGCCCATGAATTCACACTACATGAGGACTTACTTATGCAGCTACTCATGCTTCGAGAGGAGGAGGGGCCCCTCTGTCGCCGCTGCAGCCCTGGCCCCAGCTGCCTCCCTGCTGTGTGGCCAAGGTGCTCTGGACTCTCTGTTTCCTGGGGCCCCTGCTCTGAGTCACAAACACAAAGGACACGTTTAAACAGGAAATCGTTTAAGTTTCAGGCAGTGTTCTCAGTCTTCTGTTACTGATGACACTTCCAGAGAAAGTCACAGTGGCCACGAGCACCTTTTTCTGAAGGTGGAAACTTCTGGAGCAGAAGCCTGACCTCTCTTTGCCTTTCTTAGCGGAGCTGCCTCTCTGACAAAGAGTGGAGCCTGAGGGCAGAGATGCTCAGTCCCTTCACCCCCATCACAGTTAGGATAGTGAATGAGAATGTGGGGTGACAGCTGCAGGGGGGACAAGTACATCATATCTGTGGTCACACAGGCAAGTCACACCACAGGAATCTGAAGAGACGGCCTCCTGTGCATTCGCCGTGAATGAGTGAGAATGCAACCTCTCGAATCTGTTTCCTGGTTTGTCAAGTGGCAATGACAATATTAGTCATGCAGGACTGGAGAGGCGGGCAGATGGGACAGCAGGCGAGAAAGTGCTCGACGGAGCAGATGTTCCACTGGTGGGAGGTTTTATTTTTACTTCTGAGGAATGGGTGGTGGAGGGAAGGAACGTGTTGATATTTGGGTAGGGGAGGGTGGGAGAGAGAGGTATGATGGTACAGAGTGTTCAGGGAGCAGAGGCAAAGAGAAGTTTGGAATTTTGGGGGACTGAGGAGTCAACAGGAGGGGAAAAGGGCAGAGCCGCCAAAAAGGGAAAGGCTAGCAGTCACCACAGCGGTGTGAGGGACGGTGTGTGTGGTTTGTGTGATGTGTGTGGCGTATATGTGGTGTGTGCAGTATGGTGTGTGGTCTGTGGTGTGTGGCGTGATGTGCTGTGTGTGTTGTGTATGCGGTGTGCATGGTATGTGTGGTGTGTGATGTGTGTGGTTTGCACGGCATTTGTGGTGTGATGTGTGTGGTGTGTGTATATGAAGTGTGTGATGTAATATGTCGTGTGATGTGTGTAGTTCAACGTGTGTCTCTTCTCTTCAGCCCCCCTCCCATCCCTTTAGTTTTGCCTCTACCACTGGCTGCCTCTGGGCGGCTGCTTTGGGCACTGTGGTTGGGGCCCGCCACCTGGTGGCCGAGCATGGCAGGGCAACCGGGTGGCTCACTGAGGCTGTGGCTGGGCATATCCTCTTCCAGAGTCTGTCCCTGCCCCGTCTTCCTTTCTTGTCTCTGCTCTCCTCAGTCCCTTTGCTTCCTCCTTCTGCCCTCTTCTCCCACCTCTGTACCCAAGGCCTGCAGCTTCTCCTTGGGGTCCCCAACTTTTCGAGCACAAATGGGGGTGGATGCCCCTGAAGCTGACTGCCCCCAGGCCAGTGTGAGGAGGAAAGGGATGATAAGAGGGGGCCGTAGAAGGACTCTGTAGATTACGGGGTCTTCGAGAAGGACAGTATCAGTGTGACACCGGTGTGCAGCCCGCCCCTAATCAGGTGGTCGACTGTGGACTGGTCCCTCCAGGTTCTCAGGGGATGTCCATCCCTGCCAGGACTTGGGTGCGGCGACTGGCGGTGGGGGTGTCACTGAGTGCAGATACTTCTGCTCCACACAACTCACAACTGCTTTGTTGTTGCCAATAAGGATCTAGACAAACAGGGAGGCTAACAGAACCGCACAGTGCAAACTTACTAAGCAATGAAGCCGGCTCCAGATGGCGGACGACAGCGCTAATGCGCGTGCCCAAAGCACCGCTCCTGCTCCCTGATGAGCCGGCTCTGGCCCTTTCCACACAGCCACTGGGTTGGCACCTCTGTCCAGCTCATGCCATGGTTCCTTTACTGTATTTGGCTGCTGACGGCACATGTATTTGCCAACTGCACATGCCCTGACTGGGAATCGAACTGGCAGTCTTTCAATTCACAGGCTGACGCCCAACCCACTGAGCCATACCAGCCAGGGAGTCAGATTTCTATAAAGCTACTAGAAAGCCAGGTTCAGAACCCCTTCTCTAGAGCAGTGGGCCCCAACCTCTTTGGCAGCTCCAATTTTTAAAAAGATTTATTTATTTTTCAGAGGGAGAGGAAGGGAAGGAGAAAGAGAGGGAGAGGAACATCAATGTGCCAGAGAAACCTTAACCTGTTGCTTCTTGCATGTCCCCAACTGGAGACCTGGCCTGCAACCCAGGCATGTGACCCGACCAGGAATTGAACCGGGAACTTTTTGGTTTGCTGGCGGTTGCTCAAACCACTGAGCCACACCAGCCAGAGACATTTGTGTTAAACAAACACGGTTTTATGACCAATCATAACATCTTCCTGCTGCCTGTGCAGCTGGAATACAGCACAGAGCACTGGGTCTGTGCTGTGTGCTCTTGAACTGACGGACAGAACCCCCTGCAGTCTGGGCCTGTCTTGACTGAATCATGTAGAAAGCTGTTTATTCACCGGCTTGGCCAGACATCACTAGAAAGACTCACTTCTTAAGAGAAAGCAACTCTGTGTCTGTGGCACCCTTTCCAAAAGTATGTCCTATAAACAGGAATTCAAAGTGATTTATAATCATGAATGCATAAATGTTCATTTCAAATGCAGAGAGAGAGAGAGACAGTGAAAGAGAGAAGAGGAGACATGAATTAATTCTTGGTCAACTTAAATTAAGAAATATTGTTGTAAAAATAAAGGTCTTTTTTTTTTTTTTTGGATTAGCTACCGAGAGTTGTTGATAGGATGACTTTGCAGGAGGCGGTGTGGTGCGGCAGTCGGCGTTTCCCAGATGTATCCTGTGAACCACCCCTGTCCACGCGAGAGTCCCAGGGAACGGTAGTTTGGAGGCAGCTTCCTTAAGGTTTCACACATTCTTCCTCTCCGCCTACGCTCAAGGCAGAGACCCAGTCAGTCAGACCGCAAACCCTGCTGGCATTCTTTACAGGAGTGATGTCGCCCCAAAGGGGATGAAGTTGGCTCTTGAAGAGTGAAAAATCCTCACTCTTTGTATGTATTGGGTTGGCCAAAAAGTTCATTTGTTTTGTTCCACAAGATGGCTCTAGTAGCGCTTAGTTGTCTTTAACTTAATTCAAAACAATTTTATTGGATTGTTCTGTGACTGCTGTCACATCAGTGTGCATTTTTAAAACACTTATCAAAATTGATGAATTTTTTGTGTAACTATTTTAATATTGAAGATGAAAAGAAATGCAACATTTTTGGCATATTATGTTTTATTATTTCAAGAAAGGTAAAAACACAACTGAAACACAAAAAAAGATGTGTGCAGTGTATGGAGAAGGTGGTGTGACTGATCGAACACGTCAGAAGTGGTTTGTGAAGTTTTGTGCTGGAGATTTCTCGCTGGATCATGCTCCATGGTCGGGTAGAACAGTTGAATTGACAGCGATCAAATCAAGACATTAATTGAGAGCAATGTCCTACCATGCGGGAGCCAGCCAACATACTCAAAATATCTGAATCAATAAAGTTATTGGTGAAAATGAAAAATGCATCTTTTTTTTTATGGAAAAAATCTGGTCAACCCAATATAATGTGCACACCCCTCTATATTCTATACACAGCTTTAGGGTCTGTCTGTGGCATTAAAATTTCATGGGGGAGGGAGCAGCTGGGGGCAAATGTCTACTGTGATGAAAGACTATGATGAAAAAAAAAAAGGGTTGAGAAATGCTGACCTACAGACTTCCAACCAGCCCCGTGGGGTTTGGGTGGCAGCTCTGCCACAGTGTGCCCTTGGGGTGAAGCATTGCCCTCGCTGAGCTGCAGGGTCCTCACCTCCGAACTAGAGGTTCTCGCCACCTCATGGGGCCGCTGTGAGTTCTAATGAGCAGACTACAGTGCCTAGCATGCAGAAGGTGTTTGTGAAACAGAGGCGAAAGACGGAGCTTGGGGCCTGGAACTCTGCTGTGCACCCGGGCTGACGGACACGCTCCTGTGGGACTCTGCTGCATTAGGACCCATGGATCTCGATGCAGCCAGGCCTAACAAAGTGGAAATGGGAAAATACTTTTTTAAAGCTTGTAAGAGAAACAGAAAAAAGCACTTTGGCCTGGGGGAGCCCCACCAAGGCAGAGCTGGCCACGGGGGCTGCTGGGCGTGACACCGCTCCTCTGCAATGCAGGGCGTGGACCCCCAGGGTCAGATGCTTCGTCATGCGGGACCACCCTGGAGGATGTCAGGGGCTGGGACAGACACCCACCTGGGTGGGGCAGGCCGGGGCAGGAAATGTTCGCTTCACCTAAAAATAGCATGGGAGGGGACGGGAAACAGAAAGTTTGGGCCAACGTGGAAATGCTTTCTGAATTATCAGGAAATCAGGACTGGAGCTGTGCGGGCAGCCCCCACCCTGCAGCAACAAGGCGGCTCTCAGGAACCTGTTCCACCGACTGACGACGGACCTGGAGGAAACCAGTGTTGGAGAGGCCTGGGGGGCCCCTCACCGGGAGAGCTCTGGGCTTCATTCCTAACACAGCGACTTTGTGCCCCTTGATCTGTAATGGCATGAAACTTCAGTTCTGCACTGGGGTCACCAACAATCCCACTGTGCCCGGGACTGATGGGATTCTCTGGATGTGGAACTTGAGCTTTGAAGTCAGGGAACTCCTAGGCGACCTGACAAATGACTACCTGATTTTTAACACAGGAGGCTCAAATCCCTCAAAGCTTCAGTGCCGTGGGTACGGTCCTGTCTGCACTGCACATCACCTGGGGACTTATTAAAAAGCCCCAGGCCTGGGCTGCACTCAGACCAACTAACTTAGACTTTCGGGGTGGGACCCAGGCTTCTGTATTTGTTCAGGCTCTCAGGTGGGCGATTCCTATGTGCAGCCAAAGCTGAGAACCGCAGCTTTAATGTGGATTGAGCGTCATCTGGTGTCTGTTTTCCAGGCCTCACCCCCAGAGATTCTCCGCACACTGTCTGCAGCAGGGACTACCGGCGCTTCCCTTAAAGGTGAGTCAGGGAGACTTCCGGTCAGGTGGTGGCATGGGTGAACTCCAGTCCTCACCGCCTCCCACAACCACATCATGCGTACAATGAAATGACAGAACAGGCGTTGTTCAGAATGGCCTGAGGCCTAGCTGAATGGAACTCGTACCCACTTGGAGATGAAGATGAAACTGTATTGAGACTGGTAGGAGGGGTGGAGATGTGAAATAGTCTGGTCCCCACACCCACGTGTGGCGGACAAAAGTCAGGAGGGAGATCTGAGCTTCAGAGGTCTTCCCTGAGGAGCCAGGGGGTCGCACAGCAGGCCCCCCATCCCAGGGTCCCAGTGCCAGGAAGAGAAGTCCCCATCATTTTTGGCTGTAAAAGCCAGCTGGGATTGAGGTTGAGGGAGAGAAGGGGCTTCTGGAGCCCCAGGCAGTTCCTCTTAAAGGGCTCTTCATGGACTACCTCCAGCTCACTCCCTCTGAGCTCCAGCGCTGGGGCACCAGCTTGAAAGGTGCCAGGGACATACAGGGAGGAACTGAATTGTCTGGCATCAGGGTGGCAGTCGGGGGGAGGCAGCTTTCTCCCAGACAGAAGTGCTGGCAGAGGCCATTGTTCCTTTGATGGTCCCTCTCTACACAGAGCTGGCAGGCGGGCGCCACACCTGAGTCTCCATCACCTTGGCTCACATGGCTTGCCCCGCCCTGGTGAGGTATGCTAGAGGAAAACTATTCTTTTGAAAACTTGTGAGTAAAGGGAAAGAATAAAGCATTTGTCATTCATTTCTCATGTAATACGTACATCAGGGTAAGCAAATAGTCCACTGGGGAAGTTTCTGTTTACAGAAGTATACTGGCTAATAAACAAAGGAGGAATGATGAAATCGGAATATTACTAGTGTGCAATGCCTGATTAGTTTACGGTTCTAGGAGGAAACGGTTATCAGTGCCTGATGACATGGAGAGAAAATCATATAGTATCTATTAGGATCTGTTCCCTGATAGGAGCAGCCAGCACCACAGGTGAAGTAGAGTTGCTGAAAACAAAAGCAAACACACACGAGAAAACCTAACTTGACTTTGAACAACCCTGTATTTCTAGCCACTAATTTATAGGAAATAGAAAGATAGTGAAACAACTTAAAGAAATCACAGGAATGCATTCAGTAAAATCTCGACATGGGAAACTTCTATAAGATAAGTGACTTGCACCACCAACAAAAAGTAAGTAAAAAAAAAAAAATCTTGAGAAACGTACCAGTGGATTGTAATGTGTGAATGGTTTCAGTGTGCACTCAAACAAGCCTCAAACAAGGAAAAGTCAATTGGGAAATGTGAACATTGAATGGACATGTGATGACATCAAGGAATTATTATTACGATGATTTTAGGATGCAATAAGTATATTGAAGTCATTCTTACTTTTTATTTTTAAAGTTATATTTTATTGATTATGCTATTACAGTTGTCCCAATTTTCCCCCTTTGCCCCTCTTCACCCAGCACCGCCCTTGTAGGCATTTTTAAATGAGTCCTTATCTTTTAAAGGTTCATATGAAAACAATGATGGGGTTAGGTATTTCTATTTCTAGGTCAGAGGGTCATTTTCTCAGTTCTCAGAAATATTTTAAGCACTATTTCCCTATTTAATGTTGAATTACCTATTAATAGGTAACTTTTAAATGTGTGTTTGGAAGTCTAATTGTATCATAAAAAAATCTTAGATTCTAAGGAATATTTTTTTCCAACTCATCTTGGAGCAATCATGTTAGCCAGAGAATCTCTGCAGAATACAGATTTTATGAGCCTGAAAAAATTCATAATACACATTTTGTATAGAATCTTCACTGTCTCAGAACTCAGAAGTTTCCTTATAACGAGGATAATTCAAAGGGATTTGGAAATCATGTTCATTTTTCCTGATTGGACTTACCTGTCTCCCATTTGCAGGTAAACTTCCTTCCCTGTGTATATATATTTTTTAAGATTTTATTTATTTACTTTCAGAGAGAGGGGAAGCGAGGGAGAAAGGGAGGGAGAGAAACATCACTGTGTGAGCCTGCAACCCAGGCACGTGCCCTGACTGGGAGTTGAACGGGGGACCTGTCAGTTTGCAGGCCAGCGCTCATGCCCATGAGCCACACCCTCCAGGGCTCCTTTCCTGCATATTTCCATCAGCCTGACAAGCCCAGGGAATATGCGATGAGGCCTGTCCAGAAAGTATCCAGTCATGCACTATGAAAAATACATTCATTGAAGAAGATACAAGAAACATTGTACATAGGAAAATGACACCTCAGTCCCCTTCCAAGTAGGCACCATGGGACCTCACACAATTCTCCCAGCCTCTCTCCCACTGTTCAAAAACACTCTGCAAAATCCTTTGTCGGAATCACCTTCAGCTGCCTCGTCGTGTTTTCCTGAATCTCATCGACGGTCTGAAATCTCTTCCCTTTCAAAGGTGATTTCAGTTTTGGGAAAAGGCAAAAGTGGCAGGGCACCAAATCTGGGCTGCAGGGGGCCTGAGTCACCTGGGTGATTTGATGTTTCACCAAAAAACTTTGCACGAGACGTGAAGCACGAGTGGGCATGTTGTCTTGATGAAGCTGCCAGTCACCAGTTGCCCATAGCTGTGTCTGTTTTCATCATATTGTATCTCTCAGCTGACAACAAGCATGGAGGCAGTACTCCTTATTAATTGTTTGGCCTGGAGGGGCGTACTCCTGATGGACAACACCTCTCCAATCAAAACCCACAGTTAATGTGGTCTTGATCTTGCTGCGACTTTGCTGTGCCTTCTTCTGGCACGGAGAACCAGGAGACTTCCACTGGGGTGACTGGGCCTTCGTTTCTGGATCACAGCTGTAGACCCATGATTCGTCTCTGGCAATGACCTTCTTGAGGAAATCTGGTTCATTGGTGGCAGTTTGAATCAAGTCATTAGCAACTGCAGCCCGATGTTCCTTCTCTTGTGGTAGCAGAAGCCGTGGAACAAATTTTGCCATGACACGTTTCATGCCAAGATCCTGTGTCAAAATCTTGGACACAGTAGATTTTGGAACTCCCAAATGGGCTTCTAGTTCTCACTCTGTCAGTCACTGATCTTTGCTGATTGCAGCCTGTACGCATTCAACATTCTCAAGTGCCCTGCTTATTGCAGGCCTTCCAGAACATGGATCACTTTCAACAGATTCTCTGCCACCTTTGAAGCATTTGTGCCACACTTTTATTTGTGCTGCACTCATTGTATCATCTCTGAAAGATTTCTGAGTCATCCCAATAGTTTCTGTGGCGGAATGTTCAAGCTTGATGCAAAATCTGATGCAGATTCATGACCACTCATTCAGTCTTTTAGAATGCGACGACCACACAGTACACATGCTCACTGAATGGTGTCTACCACCCCCACAGACTAGTACAGTGAAGTCGTCATTGTCCACACCTGCACATTCCAGTCCACTCTGCTTGGCTGCCAGATTACATTGATGTCACGCAAACCATTCTCATTATACTAACGATGGCTGGACTTCTCGCCGACAGAGTATCTTGAGTGGGATCCACAGCAGACTGAAACATCTTAGGCAGACAGACAGGGTCTTTGTTAGTAGGTCCCACTTCTTTGGGGACAGTCCATTCATTGGTGAATGTTTCTTTGGGTGCCACATGAGAGGCCGAAGGAGTAGTAGGCACACCTGTGAAAAAGGTCACATTAGTAAGGTTAAGCGTACTTTCTAATGTGGTGATTTGAGCCACGAAGTAGACTGGGTTTAGTCTAAGACAACCCACTTCTGAGCTCCCTATGAATTAGAATGGAATCCTACTTGAACGGAATCTTACTTGTGCTCCTGTGTCAGGTCGCTGGTGGGTGTGATTTCTTCCAGGAAGCCTGAGATTGGTGCTTGCCACTGTCAGAATGTTCGTGCCCGCCCCTCCCCCCTCCCGCCTCCAAATTCACATCTTGGAATCCTAATGCCCCCCAATGTGATGGTGTTAGTAGTGGCGCCTGTGACAGGTGGTTAGGTCGTGAGAGTGGAGCCCTCTGGAAGGGCGTTCGTGCCCTTATGAAAGAGCCCCGGAGAGCTCGTTAGCCCTTTCACCAGGTGAGGATAGAGTAGGTCTGAGACCCAGGAGAAGGCCGTCACCCAACTGTGCTTTGGCCTTGGACTTCCAACCTCCAGAGCTGTGAGAAATAAATTTGTTGTTTATAATAATCACCCAGTCTGTGGTATTTAGTTATAGCAACTTGAACAGACTAAGTCTCCTTATACTGTAATTTGAACTACAATATCTCTGTGTCTTATTCATGTTATAATTTCAGTACCTTTGTAGAACCTCCCACTTCAGGGTTAAATAAATATGTCCTGAATGAATGAATGAATGCTTCAATGATGTATCTACTGTTACCCACCCGTCTCTGTCTTTGTGTTACACATCTTGGCCAATTAGAAACACATTTTAAAAAACATTCTGTGTGGGAAATACTACTTCACCCACCTCTGACATAAATGTATTAACTAAGGAAAACTAAAGTTTAAAACAAAGAGGGAATGAGCAAAAACAAAAAATAAAAAAAACAAAGAAAACAAAAAGTATGTTTTTACTATTTGGAGAAAAAAAGTAAGAAAATAATGAAAGTGAAAGTAAAAACCCCCCAATCTTTCTATTTTTGCATTATTCCTCTGGAGTCTTCCCTTCCAGTATCAGAAGAATAGATAAAATAATTATAATATTGTGTGAGGTATTCAGCAGAGAGCCACTGAGAATATATGAAGATTTGATAAAAATTCCAATATTTCTTTTTAAGTTACCATAAATTGCTATTATTGAACAAGATTTGATTAACAATTGACTTAGAACTGATTCTTCAAATACCAAGGTATGGTTAAGAAAAATACATGCTGCTTTTAACTTCAATGAATTTCTCTTCTAGTTTAGGTTTTGAGGCAAGAAGATGTTTGCATTTCCGTATATTTACATGTAAAATATTAAAGGGTAAATATAGATGTAATATTGAGGTAAGGCTGTAGTAATGATTGTAGAATCCGTCCCTAATTACATTGAATGTACTCACAGATTGCACACACTATAAATCAAGCTTTATAAATTACTGTGGACTTGATTTACATATGTTAACAAAGACACCAAAAGCCCAAATTAAAAAAAATCACCTAAATAGGATAAAGCTATTAGCAGTAAATGACTTGGATTCAAACTTCAGTCTACTCCAATATAAAAAATGAGGTAAATCAGTGCTGTTTTCAATGAAAATGAGCAGAGAATTAAGAACTCTAGCAAAATGGAAAGATGACACATTTAAGCAGACACTTTTCAGACGCAGCCGTCAGATGCAGGAGAAGGAGGGGCCCCCTCAAAGATGAGAAACCGAACCCTAAAAATACTGAGTAATGATCATGAGTAATTTTATGTCTCACCAGTTTATGTGATGACATAAACGGACTGAAAGGACAGAAAAAAGTTGTCTGAGACAGCTTCGCAAGTAGGAGAACCAGAGTGAGGATGTTTCAGACACGAAATCAGCCTGGGCTGTGTTTCCGGAGCTAGAGAGGGCAGAGCAGTTGGCGAGTGTGGAGAATGGCCGCTGTTAAAGGGGCCCCGAAACCAGATCCACAGCAGAGAATTTCAGGCTGAGAAGCCGTTTCGTCAAGGCTGTGTTTCCCCTTCTTCCCTGTTTTCCTTCATTCCCGTGCTAATGGGACATGCACAGCAGGACAGCGGAGGACCTTTGCAAGCCGGGATGACAGGTCCCATCGACAGGGGCTCACCCAAGTCGGGGCGGGTAGTTACTAGTTTACTGAGGACATTATCAGTGTGAATGTTCCTTGTGCTGTATGATATTTAAGAAAATTATTCACTGAACTTCAGTATAAATAGGGACAGAGATCAGAAACTTATTTCAAAATTCTCGTTTAAGACTTTAGGACTTTTCTAGCTGCAAAAATCCAAAAAACAAATGGAAAGCAAAAAATAAGCTCTGCTGCTCTGTCATACAATAAACGACTTAAGTTTCTGCGGGGAAACTGGAAGGAGGATCATTAGCTGTGGAGAGAGGCAGGTAGGAGGGTGGACGTGAGGAAAATAGTGAAGAAGGAAATAGTGGACGTTTAGAACTGAGGGAAAGCGCCGAGGGCTTGGCCGAGGTGAGAGGCAGCACATGAAGGTGTGTGAGTGTGAGTGTGGGTGTGAGTGTGTGTGTGAGTGTGTGTGCCAGTTCAGTGGTCCTGGTGGGTGAGCAGAGAGGCTGGGAGCTGCAGTCTGACAGTGGATGTCGGCAGGACACGTGTGCCGAATGCATCAAAGATCAGGGAACTGGGGGTTCTGGTGAGAAGGTGTTGAAGCCGCCCTTCCCCACGACCCCATCTCACAGCTGCTATGGGGAGGGAAAGGCAATTAAAACAAGTCCCTTAAACAGTTACAATCCATGCAGGCTCTGTCATCTTTCCTGTTAAGCTATACAATGACAGTGCAGTAGAAATGAGGCCCAGTGCTGCAGTGTTCCCATTGCTGCAGCCTGGTATCAAATATTTAATGAATAAAAACCAGAAAACGACAGCTGAAATTGAACAACCTGCAGAAACGAGAGCGTGCTGCCTATTAGACCAAAGATCCTGGTGCAATTCCTACATAGAACCAGCAGTTTCTCCTTTCTGTGTGCACTCATTATGGGATTCTTTCTGAAACCAGGTCTCTTCCATGCACGCTGCGGCTCGCACTCGGGGACTAAGAGAGGCGATGTGGGAATATACCACCATCCGTGCTTCAGCGGGGAACCTTATATTTTGTATCACCTCTAGACCCCATCAAAACTTGATTCGTATGAATGCAGCTTTCATTGGCTCACTTGTTCATGCATTCATCAAATATTTAATGAAGTGCCTAGTGTGGGATAGAATACAAATTTGGTGCGAGAGATTCAAAGGTGAACGAAACAGCATCCACCCTCGAAGACCTCATGTTCTAGTGAGGGCCCCAGATACGCCAGCTGTGAAATAGAACACAATCTAATGAGTGTGATAGCAGAGACAGGCATGGAGTAGTCCAGGGAAATATTAAAGAGTCGTGCCTAGTCCGGGTGGGACAAGAGACAAAGAAGACTTTTGAATGACGAGATACCTGAGAAAAATCTGAAATGATGGGCAAGGCTTGTCCCACTGAAGGTGGGGAAGGGCGTCAGGACTGCAGGTACCTAGAAGGGGAGAACAGCGTAAGTGCGGAATGGTTATTCGGGAAAAACAGGAGGGCGTTCTGTGTGCTGACAGATAAAATATAAGGCAGGGAGGGGAGGGAATGGGTTGGGGAGAGCAGATTTTGAGGTTTCAAATGCCAGGGCATGGGGTTTCAACTTTTTCTGGTAGGCTATTTAAAAAAATATATTTTATTTATTTTGTAGAGAGAGGGGAAGAGAGGGAGAAAGAGGAAGAGAAACGTCAATTGGCTGCCTCTTGTACGCCCACAACTGGGGGCCTGTCCCACAGCCCAGGCCTGTGCTCTGACTGGGGTTGGAACCCGCGGCCTTTTCACAGGCTGGCGCCCAACCCACTGGGACACACCAGCCAGGGCTCTGGTAGGCTGTTGAAGGCATTTAAGTTGCAGGTGCTTCTCAGCTGGGATCCTTTGCCCCTCCTCCCAGCCCCCCAAATCCCTGCGGTGTGGTCCTCTGACTTGATGTAGGACCATTAGCTTAGGTTTCACTTAAAGGAACTGAGTCCCCTTCCGGTGGAGCAAAGTCCATGTATGACAATACACAGTTTGCAGAGGAAGATCTGCCCCCAGTTTGTCGATATTTGTGACAGAATTGGCTGGTGGCTCTTATGAGTCCCCCGGGCAGCTGCCTCACATGCAAGGCTCGCGTCCGCCGTGCCCAGAGCCCTGGCACAGGGCAGGCCCCGGGCAGGCGCCTCCCAGTGCAGTCCCGGCCCCTCCCCAGCGAGGGGGTGCCGCTCTTGGGCTGTGTTACGTGCAGGCATGTGTTTTCGCTGGGACTAGATGTTTCTCCCTAACAATGTCTGGTGTCGCCCTGACTGGTGTGGCTCAGGTGGTCGGGAGTTGTTACACAAAGCAAAAAGTCGTTGGTTTGATTCCCGGTCAGGGCATAAGCTTAGGTTGTGGGTTTGGTCCCCAGCTGGGGCGTGTGTGAGAGGCAGCCAATCATGCTTCTCTTTCACATAGGTGTTTCTCTCTCTCTCTCTCTCCCTCCCTTCCTCTCTCTCTGAAAATAAATAAGTAACTAATTAAAAACTGTCTGGCACTGTCCCCTGTAGCACAACTGTTTTGATCGGGGGGCCCAGGTCCTCTGTATGAATGGGGGTCTGCAAACGCACCCACTCACTGCAGGCTTTGTGCGGTCCCCCTCACTGTACCTGCGGTCTGGAGAGTTGGCTGTAAGTGATCTGATGGCACGTGGTGACACTGAGGCGTCTCATCACAGGTGAGACACTTCTCCCCTGAGTGCGCCACCTGTGTTTTGGCCAGGTGGGCCCAGGTTGTACTGAGGCAAAGTGGGAATGAAATGCCCTCCCGTGGCATCACCTGGATTCTGCACGTGGTGGTTCCAGGAGCTTGGAAATAAAGTGCAGCTACGAGTGTGTCTGAACACAGGGGCGCTGCTGGGACTTGAATGGATAATAGATGTGCTGTGGCCAGGACAGCCTCCAGTGATCTGGTAAAAGGTAGAAGGAGACCTGTCCTGTGACGATACCTTTATTCACCATGACAGTGGCTGCTGCAAGTGTAAGGCATTTCCGTGTCCAGGTGACCGCAGGTGCACTGATGGCACCGGTGAACACTAGCACCTCCAGTCCTGGGAGTGCTGTCATACTCTCCCATCACCCGCGACCTGTGTCATGCACAGGTGGGCTCCAGGTGACCAAATTTACGGTGGAACCAGCAGTGTATGCAAGCACCTGGGTGGTGCATGCTCCGCCTCCTGTAGCAGCCACACTGCGGCCAGAGGGATCCCTGGTCACATGGCCACCACGAGATACAGAAGCAGCGCTGTGTGCCTGCCTCGGTCCATCTCTCGTGTCGATGCCCTGGCTGCCTGTGACTGAGTGGGGCCTGGGGTGGATGTGCTGACCTGTGGCTCCCACCATACGGGAGCTGCAGGCCCCATCACAACAAGTGGGCCTGCAGATGCACGGGCAGACAGAGAGCTTCTGTCCCCAGTGTTAGGGGACATTCCAACGCCAGCAACAGTGGATGTGTCAATGGGGAGAGTACATGGGTGGTCACCAACGGCCAGCTAAGTTTGTTAGGGGTGAAAAATGTGGAATTCGGCAAGGGTGCCCCTGCACTCACTGAAGCATCATGCTGCCCCTGGCTGGCTGGACGGCAGGGGAGGCTAGGCCCATGCCTCGTGCTGGGGCGGTCCCCTTTCCCAGCGATGAAGGGCCTTAGGCTGCTGCCCATCATGGGCCCCAGATGTGGGCTGAGAGGTGGT
Source organism: Tonatia bakeri (assembly GCA_004024845.1). Classification (NCBI taxonomy): domain Eukaryota; kingdom Metazoa; phylum Chordata; class Mammalia; order Chiroptera; family Phyllostomidae; genus Tonatia; species Tonatia bakeri. The sequence continues at coordinate 16,706 of PVIA01006986.1, forward strand.
TCCTGGGTCCTGGGGAGGGCTGGAAACTGGGGCCCTCTGCTCACATTTTTTATAGATAAGTGGGTAGAGACATTAGCCAAGGGAGGGCCACCACCACCACCAGGGGGTGTGCTGTCAGGATTAGGAGGTGCTGTGGACAACAGGGAGTGGTTCTCCCCAGAGACAGGGGCAGAGTGGGAAAGGACAGCCTGGGGAGGAGGGGAAGGGCCTATCGTTTTGGGGTCAATGGCAGGGCACCTCTGCCCCACACTGTATTGGATTTGGTAAACTGGCAGGAAGCTCATAGTGGAATCTGGAGAAGGGAAGATTGTGGCAGCATAGGAAGGGGCAGCAGTGTCCACTTTCATGGTACCCTCATCTGCAGTGGGCTGAGAGGTCAAATCAGCAGGTGGCCTGAATGTGATGGTAGCAGGGACCTGCCCAGTTAGAGTGGCCAGGGGCAGGCTGTCTGCCATTGCTGAGCCAGGTGGAGAGAAGGAAGGGGCAGGCTGTGTGACCTCTGTTTTGTCCTCTAAGGTCTTTTTACTCTGATACTCAGTGTCCTCCAAGGTGCCCAGGTTTTGTCACCAGCAAGGCAAGGCTGCAAGGTGTGGGCCTTCCTGTTTGCAGGGCTTCCTACTGCTGCTGCCTGATGTGTTCGCAGCACCCACCCCCTTACCCCAAGTTTGCGAACCCGGAACGCTGGGCGGGCGGTCTTCCCTCAGTACTTCCCTTGAGGATCTCCGGCGGCAGGGAGCAGCACGGAGCTGGGCCAGAGAGCACGGCCACTCTGACTCAGGCTTCAGAGGGGGCAGGATGCCTCCCACAGGGTCTGAGCCTGTGACCTGCTGGCCTTCGGAGGAGGGGCCCCTGGGAGACTGCTTGAGTGGTCAGGTGTCTTGTGGGAGCTTGGGACTGAAGTCCAGAGGCCCAGGACTGAACCTGGGGGAAGTGAGGACTCCCTTGGTCTCCTAGCTGTCAGTGGTCCATCCCCGCTGCCATGGGGGCTGTTCCGGTCATCCTGTCTTCGCTCTTTGCCTTCCCTTTTGGGGACTGTTTTTGGATTTTCCCCTCCATTTCATTTGGGCAAGGAAGTGGGGCGGTGCCAGATGGGCCTGGCTTCACAGCCTTGACTACCTGCTCAGGTGTAAACGCTGGAGAGAAGATCGGAGTCCTGGGGGAAGAATATACATGGTCCTCAAGGGTCCAAACACCCTGGAATTATGAGCAGACAGCACGGGCTTCTTCGGAGGGTCCTTCTGGTTCACCAAGGGGAGGATCCCAGAGGGGACCCCATGGCCTGGGGCAGAGGATGCTGCCTCCTCTGCTGGATGTAAAAGCCAGATGCTCCAGGTGCACAATCCTAGCCGAATAGGCCTGTGACGGGTGCAGGAGCATCAGGGTGGCCCTGGCCAGGCGGGGCATCATCACAGTGGACAGGGAAAACCACTGGACGCTGGCCACTGGGCAAGGAATGGTTGCAGCGGAACAACAGGAGAAACTTAGAAGCCAAGTTGCCCATCTAGAGCCAGTTGTGTGTCGGATGAACTGAGAATAATGTAGAAACTGGGAGCACTTGGCCCTCACTTCCTACTCCCCTGGGGGAACATCAATGGAGAGAGATCAAAGGTCAAGGGGTGGGGCCTGAACAACTGGCCAATCCCTCCATGACTTCCTAGTGCATGGGACCGACCTCCTGCTACGTGCTGCAGGTGTTTGGGGCCTGCTGGCCCTCTGTGAGGGGTCTGTTTCAGACCACCAAGGCCCCATCTGCCAGACCTCGTCCTGCCTGGCCACTGGCTCCGTGGGCACTTCTGTACCTTCCCCGTGGAGCAGGAGGCCAGAGCCTGCTCCAAGCCAGGGCTGGGGCCACTCAGATCCCGCCTGGAGGTAAAGTGCAGCACAGGGGATATAGCCCATAATATTCTAATAACTACAGATGGTGTTGGATTGGGTACAAGATTTACTGGATGATCACTTGGTACGTTATGGAACGTCTAATCACTGGGGTGTACACCTGAAACTAATATAATGATGCATGCCAACTGTAATTGAAAAATAAAGATGAAGAAACCAGGCACAGTATCAGAGAGAAGTAATACCCCCCAAAAAGAAAAAATAAAACTGATTAAAAAATAAAAATAAAAGTCACTTTAAGTCACCCACACAAAAATGTCAGCAGTGCCGTCCATGTGAGGGTTCCCCTGGGCATGCTTTGAGAAACACTGGCCTGGTATCTTACTCCCTTGGAGATCTGTGAGCTTTGAACAGAAAGAGACATTCTAATCAATCCAATAAAAACACTTATTCAATGCCTATACACTGAAGGACTTGTGATTCAATCCAAGTCCCTCTTCTAGACGCAGTTCACTTCTCACAAGGGAGACAGAGACGCTCGGGGCAGCTGGCAACCTCAGCCGTCCCTGAGAAGAAACCTAAGGTGGGCGGTGCTGGCCTGACAGGCAGCAGAGCTCCTGGGCTGTTGTGGTAGCCGTCACACTGATGAGCTGTGTGTGAGCGACCCTGGGGAGGTGAGCCCATTTTTCTCATCCTCGCCTTTCTCAGCCATAAACTGCAAGGCCCTCAAGAAGACACTCAACTTCTAAGGCCCCTGCTTCCCCTGAGCTGATTCTGAGACCGGCCTGCAGGTCTTGCAGGGGGAGCAGAGGATGCACAGCTCTGTGGGAGCGCTTCCCCGGCTGTGGACAAACTCCTTGTGTCCTGTGGGGAGGGAGCAACACTTATGGCCAAACAGAGATCACAGCTGCCTGGGGAGAAGAGGGGTAAAGTCTCAGGGTCCCCTGTGGAGACCAAAGGTCGAGGGGTGCCTGAGTTGATGCCAGCATCTGTCGCAGATGGGAGAGGGGGAGAATAAAGTCTTTGGTGGGTGCGCTGGCTTGCTAGGGCTGCCCCAACAAAGTGTCCCAAACTGGGTAGCTTAGACTGTGGAAATGAACTTGGAGGCTGGGAGCCCAGGGTTACGGTGCTGGGCTGTGCTCCCTCTGAAGGGAGGCTCTAGGCAAGCATCTGTTCCCGGCCTTTGTCTGAGCGTCTGGTAACGCCTCGGTTTGTGGTAACATAACTTCAGTCTGCAAATGGCGTTCTCCTGTCTTCAGATTTCCCCGTCCTATGAAGATATCAGCGGTATTCGGTTAGGGGTGCCGCCTACTCCAGTATGGCCTCACCTTAACTAATTACATCCGTGCTGACTGACCCTATTTCCAAATAAGGATACAATCTGAAGGTCTAGGGGTTAGGACCTTAACGCATGAATCCCAAGGGGACACAATGTGACCCATAACAGTGGGGACGCTCTAACAGTAGCAGTTATACAGGTTCAATCAGTAAAGAAGGTTCAGAGGTCTGAAAGGACGGTGCTTGCAAACCTACAATTTATTGCAGCAAAGCAACCATGTCAACGTAGCGACGGCCGCTCCCAGCAAAGGGTCTGCAGAAGCCAAGCCTGAGTGGCTATGGCCACCCCAGTGAGGGGCCCAGGCAGGACGTGCTGTCTCTCGAATCAGGAACCACCAATAGGTGCACAGAACCCTTCAGGGCTCCCAGTGGAATCTCAGCCCAGGTTTCTCTCACCAGCTGCTATGCAGGTGTATTCTCACTACATAACATCCCCGATGGCAGAGCCTTGGGGCCTCACCGAGACCAGGCGCAAACCATTAGTCTCACTGCTACCAGAGCTCGAGTTGGTACAAACCACCCCAAACGCCTTGGGGGCTTTGTTACAAGGCAACACTCTTAATCAGTGTGCTTCATGCCTGGACCGGGGTCAGTCTTGTGCACGTTTGGATTTCCCAGGTTCAAATCAGGTGCTTCCTAGACCTGTAGGAATGATCCTCCCAGCCCAGGGGCTGAAAGAAATCTTCACCAGGGACAGAGGGGGTCCCTTCCATGTGGCTACGTGTGAAATTCATGTGCATCTCAAGGGTATAAAGAGACCAGACTATTCTATTCCCTTTGCCATTGGCCTTGGGTTAGGGGCTGGAAGTTTAAGTGTAATTTTTAGGTGTATACTTTTTAGCCTCCTGTAGCTCCTGCCTCTGAGCCCCTTCTTGCTCTCTTCTTGCTGCTTTCTCGAGTCACTGCTCAGGCATTTCGGGTCTGAGGTGCCTGCAGAGTACAACAAGGTGTGGGGCTGAAGTCTCCACGCCTCACCTCTATGACTCCGCAGGCCCATGGTGTCATAGGGAAGTGGGGATTGGAGGGCAGCCCACTGAGGTGAGCCCCGTGGCCTGAGTGGGTGCTGGTGGGTTATCACCCAAGGGCAGTTAGCTTCAGGAGGGCCATCCCGGGCTGGGGGTGCAGAGAGCCTGGGCAGCCTTGAGAGTAGGAGTGTGGACGAAGTGGAGCCCTGGTCACCTGGTGGTGTGAGAAGGGAATGTCATGTGAAGTCACTGCAGACTCTGGTAGGCAGTGAGAGCCCCACACTCCAAGTCTGGGGGGACCAGAGGGCCCAGCTGGTTACCATGGCCGTGACTTTGACATGGAGCTAGAGCAGGAACGAGAAATGGGAGTGAAGCCTGCAGAAAGATGTGGGCAGTGGAACAAGGAGTAGCAAGGCCGACCAGTGCTGGGCTCCCAGGGGCCTCCTTGCTTCCTGGCCCTGCAGGGACAGGGCCACCCTGGAGCACGAAGCCTGGTTGAGTCTGCAGAGATGGTAAGGGGCCAAGGCAGAGGTGCCAGAGGAGGAAGCCAGGCAGCTCCTGCAGTCGGCAAAACAGCCCTGCCTGGACGGAGGGCAGAGCCAGCTAAAGCCTCAGAGATGCCTCCTGGCAGCGCTGAAGCAGTACTAGAGGTGGAAGGCCCCGGCGGGGGTGTGAGCGGGGCAGGTGGAACTGTTGCTCCTTCAGCACCCCAGCCCAGCAGGGAGGGGTTGGTCTGACCTTCCCCATTCTCAGCTCCACCCACCCAGGCCTTTTCTGCCTCCAACTACACGGTACCCATAGCTCAGCTGAGGTCTAACCCAGTCAGCCCCCCTGGCCCCACCCCCAGGCTGGACAGACAGAATCCACACCATTTATGAATTTTAATTTTGTTTTCAGGAATTTCAAAGTAACAAAAAGGGCATGAACAAGGGACTGGAAAAATATATAGGTTCAGGTGGTCCCCTGTGCAGTTTTGCATTTCCTTCAAGGGAATGAAGTATCTATTGCTCAGGAAGTGTTTATGTGCATGGTGAGACGCATTGGTTTTGGGTTAGTAGCTTTGCGGGTGGGTAGTGATGATCTTTTATGTGCTATATGTCTGCTTTCACAGTTCAGGGGTTTCTATGTGACTTCAGAGCAAAATTTTATAGATTTCAACAACTGTGGAGACTCGAGTTCTGGAATCTCTGCCTTTGGATACACTTTTTGTTGTGTGAATGACACAGTTGAAGCTGAGACCTAACCTGGATAAGGAGACCTTGGAAAGCCCACTGAACGAGGATCAAATCCCAGCTCAGTTCCTATGATCAGCTTCTCGGAGCCTCAATTTCTTCACCTGTGCAATCAAGAGAACGCACTGCCCACCTGCCAGGACTAGATGTAGCAGTGTGCCTAAAAGCCTTTTTCAAAGCACTACACAAGTGCAGGGCATTGCACCTGCTGTTACAATTCAATGTGAATTGTTTGATGGGAAAGCACGACTTGCTTTATGACAATTGATTTACAATGTAGCTTCCAGGAATGCATTTGTCTGGCAGGCTTTGGCCAAAAGCAACAGAACCGGACCCAAAGATAAAATACACTGTGGCAAGAGGCAGGAACTCCCAGGCAGGTTTTCAAAGAAAAATAAAACAAAAACGCAAACTTTCCCTCCGCTGAGATGCCCGCCTTGTCTCACCTGCAGAGACAGGAAACACGGGAGGTGTGCGTGTGTGTCTTTATTTATTTTTAAGAAATTGGCTCACACCATTGTGGAGGTTTTTGGGAAGCCCCAGATCTTTAGCCAGCAGGCTGGGGACCCACCGAGGAGCCAATGTTGCCTTTCCAACCCACAGTCTGCTAGCAGGATTCCTCTCCTCTGGGAGAGGCCAGACTTTTTCTATGAAGGTCTTCAACTGATTGGACGAGGCCCACCACATTGGAGGGTAATCTGCTTTCCTCAAAGTCTATTGACTTAACATTAATGTCATCTAAAAATAGCTTCAGAGAAACATCTAGAATAATGTCTGACAAAATGGCTGGGTACCATGGCCTAGCTGAATTGACATATAAATTTCACCATCACGGTCCCCTATCTCTTTGCCTCCTGCTTCCCTCCCCCGCTCCCCAGGGGTATAGTAACCCTTCTGGAGTTGGTGTGTCTCTTCTCACCCATATTTTTATGCTATTACTACATAGGGTTCTGTAACAATATGGCACGGAAGTGGGTTTCAGCTGAGGCACCCAGACAGCAGATAAAATACGAGGCCATGCCGCAGGAGTCTCAAAGGAAAACCAGAGGCAGAACACTTAACCTTAACCCTCACCCTCTACGAGAGGATAAGTGAGTCAGGGATTCGAGATGCGAGTGGATTTATGGTGTCAGCTGTGGTTAGTGAGCTCCGGGCCATGAATGCCACCCCCACCTCCAAACCAGAAGCCATCAGCTAGCACTGGGAAGATCCCTGAAGATCCGTGGACCTGTGGGAGTGCGCATGAGCGTGACCTTGAAACACCTCCTGGCTCAGAGACTGTGATGCCAATACTAGCCAAGGGAGAACCCCCCTGTCCCTTCCTCTCTTCCTTCCCTCTCCTCAGACCTGGGGAGGTCCGAAACCAGGGCTGACAAGGTAGGGGAAGGCTGGCTTCCTTCCCTCTGGGTGGCTCATCTGTAGCCTGAGATTCACAGGGGCAGACTGGCTTTGGGTCTGTAGATATTCCCCCTGCCTCCCCCGACAGTGGTAGAATCTATTTCCCCACCTCGTGGGGTTGGGTGTGGCCATGTGACTGCCGGTAGGATGTTAGCTGGTGTCACATGAATAAAGCATGCAATATGCTTGCACAGAGGGCTTTCCTGTCACACTTCTGCCAGCACCAGGAGAGCATGGCCCAGGCAGAGGGTGTGTTTCCTAAGGATGGAAGACCTGGCACAGCCCCGAGCAGAGCTCAGAGCCTGGAGCAAGCCCAGCAGAGCCGCCGCCGCCTTGCAAACTAGAAATAGATGCTTGTGTATTTCCACGTGTCGCTGGGCTTTGGGGTGGTGTATTGTGTGGCATTAATAATGAGAACCGTGGCAATAATTGATATAAGGAGTAACCAAGTAGAGTGGAAAATTGTGATGATTATACTAAGATAGACATTATTTTTTTTATTAGAGGACATTATATAGTGATTAGAACTGCCTAATGCCTACATTTCATTGCAGGGTGGGGGGAAAACCATCAAACAAGATAAATTTAAAGGAACATTAATGGGCAATAAAACGGCTGCTTTCTGATTACACCGACAAGTCCTGCTCGTTCCACTCCAGAGTCACGTACACTTCCATCAGCAGGGCGTGGTGATGGCACGTGTGGTTAGCGTTTTATCCACAGAACATCACTCTGTGCTGTGCAACTTGCCCTTTTCAACCAACGTTATGTTTCTGAGCGTTGTTTAGGCTACGGCTGGTAGTTTGAGTTTTCCATTTAAATTATTGAAAAATATTTCACAACTCCTTTATGCATTCTCCCAATAACAGACACCAAGGTTGTTCCCTCACGTGTTGGGGGAGGGGCTGTCACAAACCACGCAGTAAGAAGTAGGCGTGTCATCGAGTCCCCCTGTGCTCACAGGTGCGAGTCTCTCCAGGGCACAGACTGGTGGGCAGTGGCAACCACTGGTGCCCTTTGCCAGGCACCAATTTTCCATCTGCCATCCACTGGGAATGAGGCGGAACTGCACTTCCGGTCCCCTAGAAGGTCAACCTGTGACTTCTTGGGCCCCTGAGATATAAGTAGAAGTGCTACATGTCACTTACAAGTGCTGCTTTTGAGAGCTAGTCTGTGGTCGGCCCTTCTCTGGTCCTGCCAGCATCGTTCTGGATGGGGAGGCTCCGTCCGCCAGCTTCCTGGAGTCAGAACAACGTGGAGCCGAAGCCTTAGCCACCCCATGACGGATGTGGAATGAGAGGAAGAAACAAAGCTCATTCGAACCCCTGAGATTTAGGTTGTTTTGTTAAGTCAGCGTAACCATTCTGTCCTGACTGATAATACGTGAGTGCCGAGGACAGGCACTCTGTAGTAGACACATGAGTAGGTGCTGGCTGAGTGGCTGGGTGAGGTGCAGTGAGGGCGCTCACTAATGGCTGGAGGATGGCCACTGACCGCGTGCCTTGGAGAAACACGCTCTTCCACTGCACTTGCAGGAATCTGAAAAGGAGACAGTTTACCTAACGGACTTGGACATTTAGGAAAAGAGGTTGGAAAGCAGAATATTAACTATGTAAGTTAATTATTCCTGAAGGTGTTTGGTGAGGTATTTCAAGAAAAAGATGATTTCAGAAAAGAGTTGGCCAGCCTGCAATTCTAAGGCTGGGAAAAGCAAATACTTCTTATTGTCAAACAATAAAAGATGAAATTCAGAAAGGCTTAGAGAGACAGAGAATGATTAAAATTCAGTTTCGTAAGCAAGGATTAAGTTAATGCTATACGAGTCATACCCATTTTTAAATCTCTGGCTGTATTAATGTGTCTTCTAGTAATGGTTCAATTTCTTTCAATTGGACAAAATGTACTAGGGGAAAAAGACTAAGGGTATAGACCAAATACCTTCAATTAAATCTAGAGTGGCATTGTGGCAAGATAATAAATACAGCAAATAAGAGATTTATTTATAAAGGAAATTTGAGTGTATCTATTGCCAATTGCTGCTGGCTGGAATCAAATAATGAGACTAAAGGCTTTGAGAGAATTATACTTCTGAAAGGACCACTGGCCTGATCTAGACTTTGTTTTTGTTTTTAAAGATTCTATTTATGTATTTTTAGAGAGAGGGGAGGGGAGGGAGAAAGAGAGAGAAGGAAACATCAATGTATGGTTGCCTCCCATGTGCCCCCTACTGGGGATCTGGCCCGAAACCTGGGCATGTGCCCTTGACTGGGAATCAAACTGGCGACCCTTCAGTCTGCAGGCTGGTGCCGAATTCATTGAGCCACACCAGCCAGGGCAACTTTGTTTGAATCTTAAAGCAACCCTTGGGCCCCCCAGGAAATGTACTGAAACAGATACTTGGTCCACAAGAAGACGTGTTTTCTGGTGCTCACATCAGCTCTGGCCAAGAAGGGTAAGGGGGAAGGGAGTTCTCTCGAAGGGTTGGGTCAGAGTCTACTGAGAACATTCCAGGAGGCGGAATCAAGATCCAATCAAAGAACAGACTCCGTCCACGGGAAAGGAGGTGCTGAGATCTGGAATCGCCATGGACCAGTGTCTGCTGAGTCCCGTCAGTGTGTTTTCCGGACGGGAGTGTGTACTCTGTTTTCCTCTCCTTGTCCATCATTGTTATTGGCATGTTAGAGAAGAGAGCTCGTCATCTTAGTTTCCTGGCAAAGAAGCACCAGCCACACGAACACGTAGAGACAATGGCCCCTCGCCCTGAGGTAGAAATTACTGTGTGAAATTGGACTTCCTGGACTTCGAGCTTGGCGCTGTGCCGGGATGGGGCTTTGGGGCCGTGTCCCTCGGGGAAGGCCGAGTCTAGTTTGCACCCAGGAATGAGAGTGATCACATTAGTGCTGTTCGTCTGTGTTTTTGATTCTCCCCTTCTGCGTTCTTGTGCCAGGCGGGCCCCTCAGGGCTGGGGGTTGAATGACTCCCATAATGCCACAAGACACGCATATAGAAGAAATAGGCTTTATTGAAAAGGAGGCAAACTCATAAGAACAGGCTCAGCAAGACAGAGATGTCCCCTGTCTCTCTACGAGGGCCAGATCAGCTGCCGATCTTGATGCGGATTTCACCCCAGTGGGAGGTTCCCCTTCCTGCCTCCCCTTTGGTGGGGCATTATGAGAGCATGGCCTTCTTCGAGGGCAAGAGGCAGGAGGCTGGGTGTTGGATAGTCTGGGGCGCTGGCTTTCCTGGGCTTCTCCAAAGACCTTGAGCCCTGTGAGAAGTTGCATGCCCTCTGCTGGCAGAGGAAGGTTCCTGTCCTGGAAATGGAGCTCAGGTGCTGTCCCTTCATCTGGGAGAAGAGCTCTCCCTTGTACAAATCCACATGAGTGCCCAGGAAGGCACTTGCTGATACTCTTGTAGGTAGAAGGGTCCGTGTGACTTGCTTCGGCCAATGACTGTGAGTGTGTGAAGCCTCTGTCAGCCTGTGGGGAACTTGACCTTTGTCTCTCACTTGTTGACGTTGAGGATAAGGAGGCTCCGTCAGTCTGTGTCCCCGAGTGAGGACAATGTGGAACAGTCTCCAGGCTGAGTGTGAGCTTTGTTGTTTGAAGCCATTGACACTGGCGAGTTGTTTTAGCTGCAGCTTAACTGTCCTAGTCTGTCCCGAATGGTTCAAATGGATCTGCTGGGTGGTGGCATGTGCATATCTTTGGCTGTACTGGGCGTTGTCACACTGCCTTCTAGATACTCGTCCCAGCCAATGCCGTTCCTTACAGGAGAGTACAAAGCTTTGCCTTAGGTGTTCTCTTAAACTCCTTCCACCCTGCAATGGCCATCGTTGATGTCTGGTTGGTCTTTGAGCTGCTGCTTGTTATCCAGGATGCAGGCAGGAACCAGATAGGTCTGTCGAGGAAGAAGCAGGAGAATGAAGTCTCGGACTGAAGGGTAGGCATGTCTGAAGTCAAGTAGACTGGACAGCCGAGACAGGGAGAAATGAGTGAGTGTCCAAAGTCTGGTCAGAGAGAGGGCCAGGCCAGGTCAGCCGAGGCAGCCGCGCAGAACCCAGGCTCGGTGTCTGGAGAACAAGAGGGATCAAGGGCCCAGGCCCCAGACTGGGCAGCCAGGGGCCAGGATTCGGGCAAAGGTCTTGGGAAAACTCAGGGAGACCATGCAAAGTCAGCCACCTTCTGGTCCGGAGCTTCTTACGTGGCTGGCGTTGGTCTGGGCACCCAGGCAGACCAGTTTGCGGAGAGGCAGATACTCACCTGAGTGGGGCGAAGGTCTGAGGAGAAGGTGGAACTCTGAGTCTGTGCTGCTTTAATGAAATGGGCTAAGCTTTGGCTTGGTCCAGCCGCCGTTCCTTCCTTGGCCCGTCCGGTCCGGTCCTCATCTGGGACTTCAGCGCTCTCCTCCGTGCATAGCTTTTCTTTCTTTAAATCTTCACTGGTATGTGGCCCATGGGGGAAGATGGACGGTGAAGGGAAGTAACATTTTCCAGGTATGTACTTACTGCGTGCAGACGATGAATCAGGGACCTTACATGCACTATGTCATTTAACCCTCATGACACCCCTTCAGGGTTGCTATTATCCGTGTTATTATGCTTATTCCCATTTCACAGATGAGGAACCCGGGCTCAGAGAGGTGAGGGACTCACCTGAGGTCACAGGCGCAGAAAGTCTGTCTGACTGCAGAGCCCTGCTCCTGACCTCGGCCCTGCATCTGTCCCCATTCCTGGAGTGACTGTCCTCAGGCCCATGTTATTGCCCTTGAAGTGCCCTTTGGAATGGCTAGGTGATTTGCAGAGTGCTGGATCTGCTTTTGGTTCTATTCAGGGTTCACTTGCTCTGACTGGAGGAAGGTTCACCCTCATTGGCACCCGAGCCCCCGGAGGCAGAAACGTTCCCAAGGTCCCTGGGGAGCGGGTGATGGGGAGGGCAGGAGAGGAGGAGGGGGCTTGGCAGGGCAACAGCCACTCCCGAAGGGCAGCTCCAGTCACGATGGGAGCCTAAATTAGCCTGTTCTTTCCAGGTCCTCTGCGGGCTTTCTGCACGCTGCCTGCTGCTCCTCTCCTCCCAGGAGTTGTTTCGACCCTCCCCCAGCTTTCCAGTCTTCCCGATAAGGTTCTCCACTCAAACTAGCTTGCTCAGAGGCCGGCTGGGGTGGCCTAAGTGCGGGCTGGGGGATGGAGGTGGGTGCTCAAAACTCCCTCGTCTCTTCTGGTCCCTAGGGAGTTTTATCATTAGAGATGAATTCTTCCACTAGAATGCAACTGTAAGTAAAGTCTGTATCCAATTTTCTCCTGAAGACAGTATATTTGAAAAATATACACAAATAGAATTCTCGTAGAATTCTACTACTGTGTAGGGTAATCATGGCAACCAGTAAGGGAAGCTCCTTTTGCCTCCTGCCCGCTCTCGCGCCGGCAGCCTCAGACGGCTGCCCCGATGGAGGAAGGGAGCCGCAGGGCCCTGAGTTGAAGGAGGTCAGGGAGGGGCTCCTGCCCTCAGCCCGCTGGGCTGTGGGCTCGGCGCTGGAGAGGCCAAGTCCGAGCTGCATCTCTTTCACAGGTTTGGAGAAGCTGACCCTGGAACAACGTTGGGGTGAGGGGTGCTGACCCCGATGCGGAAGATTCCCACGCAACTTTCCACTTCCCTAAAACATAACTACAGTTGGCCCTTCACATCTGCAGATACAACCAACATTGCATCGGAAACAACATCTTCAACTGCTGTGGGGAGAGAGAAAACACTTTTTTCCAGCTGCTGTTGGTTGAACCTGGGGATGTGTGCAGCCGCTGACTATGAAGGGCAGACTACTTATCAGAAAAGTCTCCCTATAAGCCGGCCCTTGCTGTTCCAACCTACATTTTCAAGGTCGACTGTACTTTTCTCCGGGCCTCTGCGTCCTTTTATGGAAAACAAAGGTGGAAGAAGATGAGCCCCAAGACCCTTCCTGTCTGACCTTGCGGCGTGTCCACAATTTTTCTCTGCAGATCTGCACTGCAGAGCAGCGTTCTGAGCCTCACGGTTTTGCTGGCTCAGCACCCTGGTTCTCTCTGCTGAAAACTAATCTGTGCTCCACAATTGATCTTCAAAACAAGGCAAAACAACAAGCAACTGCTTTTCTTATTAACTCTGCAAACAGCAGAGGTGATCTAGGGAGGGATGCCTGGCAGGTCATTTGAGGGAACTGGGCTTTGCTCCAAGATGCAGCCTCCACCCCTGGGAGGCTGTGGGGGGACACGGCAGTGGAGCGCAGACTGCTTGGCAGTGACCTGGCTTTCCCGTGACCTGACCAGCCGTTGTCTGGACCCTCTGGGGGTGCTGCGTGACTGGGGGTCCTACCGGGGCCAGGCAGAAGGCAGCGTAAAGGTTCTTCCCATCACTTGGGCCTGACTTTTCTTTGCCATCTTTTCCAAGATAGCTCCTTCCTCTTTCAGGTGTGTGTTGCCTTTATACTTTCAATGACTGTTTGATGTCTCGTGATTTTAAATACTCTGATTTTATTGCCTCTGGCATTTCCCCCTTTATCTGAGACATTGGGTTTCTGGTACTCTTGCTTCTTTTGTTTGCTGGTTCTTGCTCAGGACGTTTCCTTCTAATTTAATCTGGAATTGTCACTTTGGCCTGTGAGCTCTCATCTTCCGGGGGCTTCATCTGTGGGTCGGGTAGCTGCCTGTTTCTTCAGAGTAGTTTTGCAATTGCCTTTTCTGGACTTCCTGGGTTAACTCTTGCTGTGGAACCAATTTCATGGTAATTTCTCCACCTGGGGCTTCCCAGATCCACAAACCCTTGGGGGTCACAGCCCCGGTGCCCGGATTTCTCAGGGGAGACTTCTCTCACAGACGAGGAAGGAGCAGGTAGGTTTCCTTGCAGTGTCCCATACTAGTGAATGACCTTTTCTAATCTCCCTTTTACTCAGGTTGCATCTCTGTGAGTTCTGGCTTTATGTTGGGATCGGCTCCCCACCTTGGTCCACACGAAGTATCGTTTCTTACTTGTGGGCATTGGAAGCTCCTGGTTGCTGAGATGAACTTTCCGACTTCACTGGGGCCAGTTAACCGCGTCATTGGCTCCAGCGCTCCTGCGTGGACTCCTCGCCCCTCCGGGTTTCTGGCGTGGAAAGTACCGAGAAGTTCCTCCTTACTCTTTCTTAGGAGCTCAGCTACACTCAGATATATATTTTCTTACACTTTCCAAGAATTTCTAGGAATTTCTAGGTTATTTTAGTTCCCATCTTGTGAGAATCTGAATCTCCCAGCCCTGCCTTTCAGCTAAGTAAGGAGGATGCTTCTTGCCTGGGGAAGGAGAAGGGAACGGGGCCAGAATGGTGGTGCTGACCTTTAGAAAGGTCCAAAGACCTTCCTCTTTGGAATGGGTGGGCTCGTCCACCTCTGCGCTTTTTACTCTCTTTTTCTTAAAAGATGTGTCTTTTCAGTGCCGTGTCTTGTAGCACATCTTTAAGTTCACTTGGGGACATCTTCTAAATACGTCGAGATCGTTTTCACATATTTGAGACATTTTCATTTAAAAATAAAACTGTCAGATTGGGTTTTAAAATGTTAGTGATTTAATACCTACTGTCATTCATTTAAAAATGCACACAACTTCTTTTTCACAAGTTTGAAACTTGGCATCTTTTTTCTCTTCGAACTCATTTTTCTGTACCACGTCCTCCCCAAATAATTTTATTCTGAGGTAATATTTTGCCTTGGAAAGTATTTTGTGGACATCCTTTCACATTCCTCAGTAGCCCAAGTATGTTTATAAAGTTAAATTTTATTTCTTGGTATCCTAAGTGCCCACATGTTGAACACATTTCTTCTGGATCGAGTTATTTATGCAATTATTATTAATATGCTGTTGACCAAAATAACATATATACATACATACATTACAAAATTTGATAAATAAATAGTTAATTACCTTAGAAATGGGAACATTTGATAATGGGGGTGGGACTGACACATTTGGTCACATATCGTGGGCCAGCATCACTGTTGCTTAAATGAGCCAGGACTCAGTGTATTTCACTCTGGGTTTTTATTTTTTAAAGATTTTATTTATTTTAGACAGAGGGGAAGGGAGGGAAGGAGGGTAGAAGAGAAGGGGTGCCTCTCATGCGCCCCCTACTGGGGACCTGGCCCACAACCCAGGCATGTGCCCCAACTGGGAATCTAACCAACGGCCCTTTGGTTTGCAGACCGGCGCTCAATCCCCTGAGCCACACCAGCCGGGGCTGTTTTTATTGTTATAAATGTAAGTAGTGAACGACTTGTTCACATCAATGAGCGGATGGGCAAGAAGGTTTTGCTGTACTCATTATTCAATTTTTTAACTTTCTTCTGATTTTGAAGTAAAAAAATTGCATCGTGATCTATCATCAAAAAGTACTTTTAGCAATCTCTGTTAACCACTTGATTAGATTCCCCTCCTATTTTGTAGAAAGCAAAGAATCGAGAAATCACATGACTTGCAAAAAGTAACTGGCGTCACTTGTCTCTGCACCCGTGAGCCAATGTTTCAAAACTGCTCTTTGGTTTGGGTGCCCCCAGAGGTTCTGACATCCGGAACTGAAGCATGACAGTACGACTCTGGGCGGGTGGGGGGAGCACACCTTTCTTCTGTGAAGTGGGAGCAGGGAAGTCGTGTGGGGAAGCCTTGGGCAGCTGTTTTCACATAGATTGGTTTTTTGGGGGGTACATTTGGAAATGGAATATTTGGAATGGAAATTGATTTCCTTTGAGACTGGCAGTCCCTAAGCATCCCCAGGACAATTTTCTGGACCTTCATTCATTTGTTTGAGGTGGGCTTCCTAGAAGAAGCAGCCTTTGCAGCCAGATCATGAGCTCCGTGGATAAGGACCACACCTCACATCATCCTTACAGTGGTGGGGATGGTGCTCAGCAAGTTCAAGGTGTACACCAGCCGGCTAACACCTGCTGTGTGTGTATAGCAGTGTACACCTTAGCTCAGTCATTCCACAAGTAAACTGGATGAGAAGTTTATTCTCATCAGCTCTGTCTCACAGGGGAGTCACTAAGGATGAGAGTGGCCACAGAACTGGCCCTGGGTGGCATGAGTGGGAGGTCTGGGGCTGGCGCCCCACAGCGTCTGTCTAATTACAAAGCTCGTGAGGGCAACACTCGCTGACGGGAGCCAGCAGCCCGCAGAGACCTCAGGGCAGACCTTCAACTCCCCTGTGTTTCCCTCCAGTCGGGGAGACAGGAGATTATTTCTGGATGATTAAAAATAATACAACGGTGGTGTTGGCAGTGGTGTCTGAAGTGAGCCGCATGGATGGGGCGAGTCAGTCATCGTGGCTCAGTCCTAGTGGCCTCACCTGTGACGCGGGGAAGGGCATGCTGAGAGCAATGAGGGTGATGGCGACCATCGCTGGTGCAGAGGGAGCCAGCACGCCCACTGGGCACTGCCAGCCCTCCCCAGCTCTCTCCTCTCTTTGGGCAAAACGTCTCCCACCCCCTCGTCCCCGAACCCTCTTCCCAACAAGCCTTCAGCTATTTGGTGTTTAAGTCCCTGTTCCCGTTGTTGTTGTCTCTTTCCCAGGATAAGACTCATAAGTTCTTTTAAAAATGAGATTTATAATTTTAATACTTCTTATCCTCCTGATCACCCTCCTTTGGCTATATTCTCATTTGTCAAAATGACTTCCAAAATAACAGCATCCAGATTTTATCGCCGTGTTCCAGATGTGGTCTGACCAGGGCAGAATGCTGTGAAACCACTCTTTCCCTCGCTGCCATCTATAAGCACTTAACAGCTTACTGGCGTCCTCACCATGGACTCTGTCAGCCTCCGTTCCATCGGCGCCCAGGGATTACCAGGCGAGCCTGCTGCAAACCCGATCGCCCATCCCGCCCTATGATTTTGTGATGGACAGTCAGTAAACTTGGCTATGGAACTTCATATTTGCTGCTGAAATTTTGTTTTCTTCCTTTTGCTTTATTGTCTGTGGGGTAAAGAAACGGTCCCGGGCATGAAGAAATCCATGCCATAAGTTACAGATTGGGAGACTGAGTGAGAAGGCAGCAAGGCGACCCCCTCGGCGCATCCCCTCTCTCTGTGGATGAGGACACACAGTCAGGAGGTGGGGCAGGGCCAGAGCCCTGGCCAGCACCGGGACGGGGTGCGGGGGGCTCTCAGAGCTTGGAGAAGGTGACACTCTTCGGTTCCTTCTCCTCCATCGCTGCCTGAATGGCTTCATGTCCTGGGTTTGCAGTGCGTTCCTGCTCCAGGCTGTGATGGAGCCGAGGTCCTCGGCTGCAGAATGGTAGTGGGAGCAGAGCAAGTTGACTTTGGGGCCCTGACACCCTACCGGGCTCTTCCTGGAAATCTCAGCTGCGCCAGGCACGCCCTCCTTGATGGGGGTACTCTGCTGCCCAGCCCACTGCCTGGGGCCTTGCCTCCCATCATCTCTCGGGCGGTGAAGGCCAGCTCACTGACCAGCCTCTGGCTCCTGAGGACCCTGGGCAGATGCTGCAGTGTTTCCACACTGGCTACCAAACCCACACCCACCTCCTTCACCTGAAAGAAAGCATCCTGGGCACAGTGCTGGAGTCACAGGCAGTGGTGGGGTCCACACCTCCGCCAGTGTAGCCTGTGTGGATGGCGGCCGTCATCGGTTAGGGTACTTTTCATGATACTGAAGGAAGGTCTCTTGGTATCTGGTGATGAGGCTAGGGAGGTGCCAGCTTACAGGGGCCACACCACCTTTTTGAAGCCGAAGGAGGTCTGAAGGCATGTCCTTGAGGTTAACACCTGCAGTGGCATGTTCCTGCACCCAAGACCACCACAGCCCGCCAGTCAGCGCCTCGTGCGACCTTGTGGAAGCCTTCCACCACCTTGCGCTGGGAGACCTTGTTCACGGGCTATGTCTTCTCTGGCTGGCTTACCTGAACATGTAGAATGGGTTTCAGATGTCACCCAAAGGGGCTCAGAGCTGTGAGTGGGTCTTCACCGGCGGCTGCTCTAGAGGCCTCATCTGGGGCAGAGGAACCCACGGGGGGAAGGCTGAGGTTGAGACCCAGCTGGGTGGGGGCTGTCAGTAGCTGTGTCAACAGTGGCAGAGTCTGCCAGGAGCCTCTGCTGTCCCTGCCCCAGCTTCTGAGTCCCTGGAGTAGTCAGACAGGAGGAGGCCAAAGGGGCCTGCAGGAAGGCAGCCCTGGGGAGGGCATTGCCTCTGAAATGCCATCTTTGTGATCACAGTCCTTATTCCAGCTCATCCCAGGGATCTGGAATCCCGTGTTTCTTCAATACGGAGGGGAGTGCAGCACAAGGCAGTGTAAGGGGGGTAGGGTGGCCTATGGGGAAGGGCGCTGAATTCGTGGTGTAGCAGAGGTACCCGAGCCAGTTTAGTGCATCCCTGTTTTAGGTTCTTTTTGGCTGATATCAGTCACTTCCGTTGATTTAGAGACAGATGAAGGGTGCTGTTTTTTCTCCACCTTCTCCGCTACACCCTGGACCTGGTCGTACGTATCGGTGAGGGCAAGTCTGAGCCTGGGTTCTGTTACACGTACGAAGTTTTATCAGCAAATGGTCAACACCAACCCACTCCTGCGAGCTCCGTGACACCCCAGCTCCCATTCTCCCGAGCCCTTTGCACACTGACTGGGGCAGGAAAGGCAACGCTTGGGCAGAGGGTTCTGCTAACTTTCTAGTCGGGATGAGGTGACGAACCTCCACCAGCACGAAGGACGCATAAGGCCTGGGGTGCAGCTCCACAAGGCAGAGCCACCAGGCGGGTGGGTTCTTCCACCCCACTCACACAGGGGTAGGGTGCCGGTGGTCTGTTTGGCCAGTTAATAACATTGAACAGCAATTATTTTAGCAACAAAAATACTTTCTAACAGTCATTATACTAATTAACAGAAGTGGTAGTGTTGGTCGGAAATTACATGGGTGGGAATGCTTGTAAGTAGCTGCCTCTTCAGCAGGGGGTTTTCGAGAGGGTGCTCTAAATGCCACAAGCCGCTGGGGTGTGTGTGCCGCGTTAGGGAGCTTCACATGTGGAGTGGCCTCCCCCAGGCTGTCCCTGGGTGCTTGCCACATACGTCATCGTGAGGATTAATTTTCGGTGTCGACCTGCTGGGTGCCCAGATGTTTGGTTAAGCATCATTTCTGGGTGTGTCTGGGAGGGCGTTTTTGAGTGAGATTAACATTTGAGTTGGTCGACTGAGTGAGGCAGATTGCCCTCCCTACTTTAGGATGAGGTGGGGGCCGCGTCCAATATATTGGAGATCTGAGTGGAACAAAAGGCTGAATTAGAGGGAACTTCTTCTGCCTGACCTTGTGAGCCAGGACCTGGGTCTTTTTCTGTCTTCAGCCTGGAACTGAAAACTGGCTCTTCTTGGCCTTTGGACTGGAATGGTCTTGGAGCTCCAGGCTAACTGCAGATCTTGGACTGCTGAGCCTCCATAATCGTAGGGACCAATTCCTTGTAATATATCTCTTATCTGTATCTGTATCTGTATGTCTGTTTACGTCTCTTGTTGGTTCTGTTTCTCTGGAGAACTCTAATTCAGTTGCATATGCATTACCATCATCTACTTGCTAGTGTAAAGTTAAAACAATGTAGCAGATAGAGAGATGGCCACCTGGGTTTTCTTAACTGTTGCTGCCTACTGGTTCTGCATGGCACAGCATGGTCCTGTGAGGGTCGCCACGGTTGCACAGGGAGGTCCCCTCATCTGGGTGCCCACCTGTTATGCTAGAGGACTCAGTGCCCATTCCGCAATGTCACATAGTATTGGTTAAGAAATAGACTCCTTTTGAGAGTGGGGGTGGATGAATGGAACTTGTGAGGTGGAATCAACAGGAAGAAAATGTACAGACCCTCTTGCTGGCACTATCCCCCCACAGTGTGCCAGGGCCGTTTGCTTTGTGCCGCACAGCGTGGCTTTGCATCCCCGTGGAAGGACCTTGCCACCTGATGATAGAAAAGGAACCCAGGGCAGTCCTGGGTTCAGCACCTGCTGCTCCGGCGAGTTTTCTGGGGATACCAGCTGCTCAGCACCTGGAGACCCTGGGCTGCGGGGAGTTGTAGCCCCAGTGCAGGGGGTGGTGGTGAGGGAGGAAGCCCATGGGTGCCGTGAGAGGGTGGGCTTGGGTGCAGCACTTTGAACCAAGAGAAGTCAGGGGAGGGCTCGTCCCATGGGCGCAGTGCCCATAAAACCCGGAGTGAGGTCTTGGGGTCACCTGCAGACAGTGCTGCCCCTTGTATCACCTTCTGTGGCTGTGCTTAGTTGTCACATCTTTTGGAGTGAAGAAATTGGTTTTCGGTCTGTCCCAGATTCTGCATTTTAAATAAGAACAGAAGCCTCCTTTCTCTGCAATTAACAAAGCCAGTATGTAGGCATTTGATATAGAAATGGTATATGTCAAGTTTATAAAGCTCCGAGAATCAAAATGTTGAGGAATTTGCCCTCAGGTTCTTGTACACAAACGAGCAAAATCATGTAAATGTTAATATTTTGCTAGCAATGATGTGCGGCAATTGGGACATGGAAAGAGATTTTAACAAATGCTGAGAAACAATGGGCGAAGGCTTCCCAATTACCGGGCGACTCAGTGGGTGTTTATAGGATAAGGGCACTTCCTCCCTTTTCCCAAACTGATTAAAAAGGGCATGTGGAGACTTCATAGAGTGCTGCTGGTTTTTCTCCCTAAAACCGTCACTTTGAATTCTCTGTGTGATTCATTCTGGAGCCAGGGAGTCCTTTTCAAGAGTGGCAGGCTTTCTTGACTTCAAACATTTCCAGACCAGGTCTTCATGCTCCATCCCCACGCGGAGACCGGGGCTGCAGGAGCGTGTGGCCCGTTTGTTCCAGCCACGCCGGGGAGAATCGGGGGAGAAGGGCCGCAGAGGGCCGGGCGTGCACACCGCCGACGGTTTCGACCTTCCAGGTCGACTCCGGCACTGCGCAGTTGAATCATTATGATGGCATCATCTTCCTGCTTTCGGCAGAAAGTGCACACAGAGCGATCTGACAGTGTGCCTTGGTCTGGACCATTTTTCTTTATAAAAGCCACCGCATCTGTCTCCTTTTACAAATGGCTCTGCGACTCATTTTGGAGGCAGATAACTTCTGAGGTAGAGATGGGCCCCTTTTCAACCGCTTTGGGAAGTTTTAAGCGTTTGTTTCCTGCATCACACAAAGTGTCCTGCATGTAACAGGCAGTCAATAAATACCTTTCGCGGCTGATGATGATGGGGAGTGAAGTTGAGGAAGCCTTTCATGCCCGCATAACAGCGATGCTGTGCCGTGGGTTGGCAGGAGGGGGCGCTGGAGACATCGACGATTACAGCATCAGCCCCATTTCCCTACAAGGACTTAGTGAGCCTTTGCTAGAACCGGGATAAAGCTACCATTTTGCTGCCTTAGGAAGCAAGGTATGTGGAGATTTGACACACACGGTGTCCCATAACTTCCTCTGAATACAATAGTGACATTTGTGTTCTTTCATCGGAGGCTGAATCATTTCTGAAATGGAGAACTACGTTTTAAGATCTGGAGCATTTTGAGTTAAACATCCTTGAGAAAGCTTGCTTCTTGTTTTCTTCCTGCCCAGATGGGGAGTAAGGCTACACCAGCCTGCTGCTTTGGATAACAGCAGTCCTGAGTTGGAGCTGGTGCGGGGGGCTGCAGGGAGCGCCCTGGTGGGGCTGGCTCGGCTTGCCTGTGTTTCATCCACGGGATGCAACTTGAAGGTGGAACCTGCTGAGGGGGCATGAGAGCAGGGAGCCAGAGGGTGGTTTGGGGGAGCCAGGGTAAAGGGAAATCCTGGACCATAGCACTTCTTGGACACCAGACAGTGACACCAAGCACTGACCCAGACGGTGGGAATCCAAAAGTGAATATGGCCTCTGTCCCTACGGAGCTGCTGGTCAAGGATGGGGCATGGACCAGGGAGCACACGTTCACAGCACAGAGAGGCCCACACTGGCCCAGAAGGCAGGGCTGGCTGAGTGCCGTGAAGGTTCAGGGGCAGAGAGGTCTCCTGGGGGAGGCGCTGTTTTCACTGAGTCAGTGTAGGGTGCTCCCAGGAAGCCAAGCGACTGTGGCGCGGAGCTGGAGGTGGTGTTTCAGCAGAGAGAGAAGCTTGTGTGGGGGATGGGGTCAGGAGGGGTCTGGCAAAGGGATTTGGGGTTCAGGGAGAGGAGAGGTCCTGAAGAGGAGACGGTGAGGGGGAAGTTAGATGCAGAAAGCGAGGCGATGGAGAAATGCGAAAAGGCAGTCTCAAATGCCTCCATTCTGCTGCCAACTAAATGCCGGGCTGGGCCTATGTCCTCACACCCCACATCCACCCAGACGCCCAAGCCTGGTGAGAAGGCTGCTCGGTGTCTCTGGAACGTGCTCCTCGTCACCCCTCCCCTTTGACCTCACCACTGTGGCCTCCTGCTTCATCTGCGCTGGTCCCAGTCTCCCTCCTCCCAGCAGAGAGACCATGAAGAGCAGTAGCTTAAACACCCAGGAAGTTTAATTCTCTTTCGTAAGTAGCAGCCTGGCCACAGGCGGCATGGGGACAGGTGTCTTCTGTGTCCTTGCCCTCCTGTCCCTACACTCTTGTCCTGTTTTATGACCCCATGTGCCTCACTCGCTCCTCTGCAGGCCAGCCCATGAGCACGGGCAGAAGAGGAAGAGGAAGAGAAAGAGAAGGCGTCTCCTTCCTTGAACATGGTGTCTGGCCCTGCACGGTGCCTGGCCCTGCACGGTGCAGCTCAGCAGGCTGGGCGTCTTCCCACAAAGTTAGAGGTTGTCAGTTCCATCCCCAGTCGGGGTGCCTGCAAAAGGCAACCAACTGATGTTTCTCTCTCTCTCTCTCTCTATCTCTCTCTCTCTCTCTCCCTCTCTCTCTCCCCCCCCCTTCCCCTGGCTCTAAAACCAACCAAACAAATGGAAAGCATCACCTAGATGTCATTTCCACAGGCTCTGCTCACACCCACCCCAGCCATATGGTTATATCTATCAGCAAGGAGGGCTGGGAACTGCAGTTTTTATTCAGTGACCGAATCCCAAGTTAAAAACCAAAGGTTCTACTACTACAGATGAAGGAGAGAAGGTGATGGAGGGGCATCTGGTCACCTGCCCCTTGTCTTGCCCTCTTCACCTGCCGTCTGCAAAGCTCTGAAGGTGTGGGCTATCCCCCAGCTCCACTCCCAGACCACGGCCACGCAGTGCAGGGTCAGGGTCAGCCTGTCTGGGAGCTCCCCCACCCCCTGTGCCCCCGCACTGGCCCAGGCTCTGCCTTACAACAGGGAAGCAACAGAACCTGCTGTGAAGGACCCGGCGCTGGGCTCGTGTTGGGTTCTAGCCCTGAGATGCAGGCGAGCTGCTCCAGCACTCTGAGGCCCTGTCCCCCTGACCCTGGGAGAATAACTTAACTTCAGAGGTGAGGGTAGAATATCACGTAGGTCAAGACAGTGCCCAATAGATGGCGGTCATCATAACCAGCGTCCTCGCCCTGCCCCCACCTCCCAGGAGAAGCTCCATGCCCCTCCTGGTCACTTTCCTCATGGATCCCCTGTTAAGGCCTTCAGGGTCACTGTCCTCACAAACACACCTGTGGTCAGAACCCAGTGCACTCCACTACAATGGTTTTGCCCACGTCCACCTTCCCTGGTGGACAGACTGCTGTGCCCTACCCCTGCTCTTATCATGGAGCCTAGGAAAGCAGATTTGATGTCAATGAACTTGAAGTGGGTTGAGCCAAGGCCAAGAAGCAAGTCAGGCAGACCCAGAGGAGCAGAGGCTCAGAAGCAGCATTCCAGAGCCATGAAGCTGGGGACCACAGCTGGATGTCTGAGGCCAGGCCAGCCCTTGGCTGCTCAGAGGTCAGAGGTCAGAGGTCAGAGTCTTCAGTGGATGAGACCAGGTTGGTGGGCAGACAGCAGAGATGAGATCCAGGCAAGCACACGTGGGAAGAAGGGGCCATGGTGTGGGGAGGCCCACCAGCATCAGGGTCAGGGTGCCAGCCACACCCAGAAGCAGCTGGACACTAAGCCAGGCAGTCAGTCCCTGAGTGCTAGGGTCAGAAAGAAGAGGTCTGCATGTGTGTAGGAGGATGTAGGGGAGTGGGAGTTGGGGAACAGAGGGAAAGGCCCCCTACCCACGTCAGTCTGGCCCTGGGGTAGGGCCCAGATACAGCATCCTGTGGGAAAAGAACAAATGTTGGAGAGGCAGCAGGAGGAAAGCTGATGTCTGCATTTGGGTTGCACAGGGATGTGGGTGCATCATTGCATCTCAGCCACCAGAGGGCAGGAGAGACCCATACAAGAGGCTCACAGGGCACTGGCTGCAGGACTTCCAGAAAGGTCACTGCTTGGCTGGGGGCTGAGTGGTCAGGCAGGTGCAGAGAGGGTGAGGAGGGAGAGCTAAGCTGGAGTGCTCCTATTCTCCCCAGAGAAGGCTCTCCTGACGCACATTCCTCAGCCCTTGGGTTAACCTGAGCACAGCAGAAGTGTGGCATGGGTTTGCCCTTCGAGAGGGTGGAACTCCTGCTCTGCTGGCCTGAGAACCAAAAGGTCACCGGTTCAATTCCCAGTCAGGGCCCATACCTGGGTTGCTGTCCAGGCCCCCAGTGTCGGGGGCATGTGTGAGGTAACCACACATCGATGTTTCTCTCCCTCTCTTTCTTCCTCCCTTCCCCTCTCTCTAAATATAAATAAATAAAATATTTTTTTTAAAAAGCAAAGGAGAGGGTGACTCCAGGCAGCACCAGCAAGGACCCGGTACTAGACTCTGGTTCAGGCCTCCTCACCTGTCCACTCAGGGATTTTCTGTCCCATCTCCGTGGTCCTCTGAGAGGACATCAGGTTTGTGATAGAAGCTCCTGCAGACAGAAGTCCCAGGTCCTCATATCTGAGGCCCCACCTGTGGTCATGTCTCTGTCACAGGGATCATCCAACCTTCCCCCACTCCTGGGAATGGCAGAAGGACGCTGCCTTGCTGTCCAGCTGTGGATGGCAGAGGGCTCTTGGGGTCTTGGGGTCAGGCTCTGGCTGGGACCTCCACTGATCTCTATGGGACTCAGTTTCCTCTCCTGAGAAGTGGAGAATTGAAAACCAGCTCTTACCCAGGGATAGGAAACACTGTCCTGGACAGTTAACTGCTACAGGAATGTGAGTTTTTGTCATCGATCATCCCTTTCAGGCAAGAGAGGACGAGGATGGAGCCTTGTTCATTCTTCTGTCCCCACAAACACCATTTTGACAGGTGGAAGGTGGTCCGTCCAGGTGGGCACCAGCTCCTCGCAGGACAGCAGGGTCGGGCAGTGGGTGAGGCCGCGAGGGTTGAAGCTTTCAGGGGGGCTGCTTCGACTCGTCACCTGATGTGCCCTCCCTTGGCCCGGGGATGCAGGGAGAGGTCGGGGCTGGTGGAGCTGGGTCAGGTGTGCAAACCCCAGGGCTGTGAAGGAGCCTGCTTGGGGCCGGGCTGAGGGTGGAGGTGGGAGCTGGGCTTGTTTCCACCCCCCGCCCCAGCAGCTCCCCTTTCCAGCTGGTGGAAGTGTCTGATTGGAGCCCCTGCTTGGACGCACATTTTATTTCCGGAGAGACGGCTCCAGAGCTCCCAAGGGTCTTGGATTCCTCAACGTGTCTTTCTCCTTCCTTCAGAGCAGACATGTGTGGGGGCGTTCATAGGCTCTGACAAGTCCCATTTCCTTACTAATAAATATTCCTCCTCTCCTCTCTAAGTATTAAAATAAAATCCAGAGGAAGAACAAGTGGCCCATTTGTCACCTGCTCCTTGGTCCAGAGCAGGGGACACATTTTACTATTGCTGGTGCCGACTTGAAGAAGGATGAGGGATGTGCTTACTTCTTTCTGATTAGTTTAATTCTGCCTGGAAGGGCCAGCCCTGCCCTTGACCGTGGCCTGGATGTTGCCGTTGGCTGGGGATGGGAGGGAGGACAGCTTGGGGCAGTGGCTCAGGCAGGGGGCAGTAGGAGACCAGACACACGCAGGGAAGACGGTGGAGGAGGTGGACAGAGGTGGGAGGCACGAGGCTGTGAAACGAGCAGTGACCACCCAGCGTGGAAGCCCTAGGGGCTTTCTGCCTGCCGCGCTGAGGGGTGTCTTTCTGCTCCGAGATGCTCTGTTTTCTCGGGCCTTTGCTCCTCTCTGGTTAGTGTGCTTCTCAGCCTCTCACAGAGATGCAGACCCAGCCTGTCCAGACCATGCCTGGCCATCGTCACAGGACAAGTCGGGGCTCGGACGGGGAGGCCTGTGACTGTGGGTGTCCTGAGACCTGTCCCAGGGGGCCCAGAAACACTTGTTTGATGTCCTCGTCAGAGCCCTGGAGGAGGGAGGGCCAGCCTTGCTCTGGGTGACGGTGGGTGAGGGACACCGAGCCCTTGGGCCTCCCTCCTCCTCATCCGCCCGCCCTGCCTTCTGGGGTCACCTGGAGCCAACGTGGTGTTCAGAGTATGCTACTGCTCTCTGTGTCCTGTGACGACCCAGATGAATGGAAGGGGTTGTTACTGCTACTCTTCAGGGGAGGCTGGTGAACCCCTTCTCCCTGTTCTCCTCCCCCCCCTGTCATCTTCTCTGCTGCCCGCTCCCTCTTTGCAAGCTGGCCCTCCTTCCTGGGTGCAGCCGCTTCTAGGGACCTGGTAGGAGCCACCAACCCAGTGGGTTCTCTGCGGCCAAGGTAAGTGGAGAGGAAGGGAGGGTGCCCTTCCAGCCTGTTCTGCTTCCTTTTTGATATCAGCCTGGAATATTCTGAAAGCGGCCAGCAGGGGGCAGCAGCACCTTGCCCCTTTACCCCGCCCGCGCGCTTCCTGGGCACTCCAGAAGGCCACCTTGGCGAGTGGGTGTGCGGGCTGCAGGTAGGCGGAGAAGATCTCAGTGACCTGCACTGTGTGCTATGGGTTTGCCCAGGCCGGGAGGCAGGGCCACCTTGAGAGCCAGGTTTGGCTCTAAGTGCTGGTTTACTTCGGGGAGCAGGGGATGAGGGGTCGATGTCCTGGATGATGCTGAAAAATGGTGATGCCCCCAATGCCACCCTCAAGGGTTGCTCATGTCCACTGAGCCTCCTGCCCAAAGGGAAGGGCCCCGATTTGGCTCAGATGAGCCCAGGGGATGGGAGCAGGCTGGTGGGTGTCACTGGGCCAGGCCCTCTGGGGCACTCTGCTGAGGCCAGGTGGTGACCAGGCAAGGCCTCAAGTTGGGTCCTCTAGCCTGAACCCCTGACCCTTGCAGAGACCCCTGCCCTCAGCCTCTACCCCTGACACGAACTCAGGCCCCCACCCTGCCTGGTTCTGGGAGCCCCAGCTGCCTGCACTCAGTCGTCTCCCTTTCGGTGGTTCCCGGGTGTTGCCGAAATCCTGGGACTGCAGGCAGGCCCCAGGCCCTGTTCACAGCGGGTTGGTTACTCCCCCCTCCCCCCCACCCACCGCGTCCTCTGGGCGGAGGCAGGATGCTGCTTCCCCACCCCGATGGACTTGGCCCAGGGTCCTAGGGCTTTACAGTCCCGAAGAAATACAGCACAAACCCAGTTTTGTGTTTTCTGTGTGTTTTGCCCAGAGGGAGATTTTTGAGGGAGCAGGCAGGTCCCTGCAGGTGAAGCGTCATTGTCCTCTCTCCGTGGGAAACAACCGCCAGTCGCCCTGCCTCACTCTGCCTCCCGTGGGGGAAGGGTCTCTCCTGGGACCCCTGTCCTCAGAAAGCAGGAATTGCACCCAGTGTGGACTCACACCCGAGAAGTACTCTGGGCTGCAGAATATTCTGGGAGGTCACCCCTATGTTTTCCAGCGTCCCTGTGATTAATTCTTCACTCATTAACGCTCATTCCTTCACTCACTTGTTGGTTTGTTGTTATTTACTGAGCACCTGCTGTGTACCTGGCACTTACAGAAATCTTTTTTTAATCCTCACCAGAGCTTATTTTTATTGATTTGGAGAGAGAGAGACGAAAGGTGTGAGAGAGAAAGTTCAATCGGTTGCCTCCCATGTGTGTCCCAGCCAGGGGTGGAACCAGTAATCTAGGTATGGGCCCTGCCCAGGGATTTAACCCACAACCTTTTGGTGTCTAGGACAATGCTCCATTGACTGAGCCCCTTGGCCAGAGCTACCAGGCACTTTTTTTTAAAGTTAGGGACGGGGGTCCATATTTCAGGCTGTGAATAGTCTCCGCTGCCCCCACTCATGAGAACCTGCTGTGGTTCCAGATGAGGGGATACAGGGCTGAGCAGGATGGAGTCAGGGGACAGAGCTGGGCAGCGGGGAGGCAGGGCTGGGTGGGAGAAGAGATGTGACAGGTCTGTGGGGGGGAGGAGGACAGCTCAGTGTAGCGGCAGGACAGATTGGGGAAAGAGAGGCGTGACGGATGAGGCAGGCTGATCTGGGGAAAGAAGCGGGCAGAGACAGGAACAGGGAGGGGGAGCAGGGGCTTGTCTTGGGGAGGAGGCAGAGGGAGACACTGGGCATATGAGGCTGGGGCAGGGGAGTGGGAGAGCATGAGAAGGTCTTGGGGGAGAGCCTGCAATCCCTGAACAGGAGGTGAGGAGGTACGGGGCCAGATGAGGTCCTGGGGATCCAGAGGTCCCAGCTGCAAGCATGGCACTGGCCCTGAACAGCTGGCAGCATGAGGTAGAGTGACTACAGGTGACTGTGTAGGGCTGGGTCTGCCTGCCTGTGTCTGTGTGTCCCCGACAGACAGCGGGCCTGTCTGTGTGCTGGGAAGGGTGCTGTGACAAGGCAGTACTTTAGGCCTTGGGACCAAAATCATTAAGACAAAGTAGGGACCCCATTCACGGAGCGCTCCTTGAGTGGGCAGAGCCAGCCAGGAGCAGGATGAGTGGAGGGCTGGCAGGCGGCCCCTGGCTCCAAGCACAGCTCCATCTTAGGACACTATCAGCCCCCCTTGCCCCTCCCTCCCCGGCATCCTGAGCTAGGCTGTGTCCCACACCGTCCTCTCGTCTAAGATTCAGAGCAGACGTGCTCTGCGTCCCTGTCCGGTGTGTCCTCCTCCGGCTGACAGGAACTCCTCTAATGAGGAACAGTGTTGGAGACCGTTACTGCCTCCCAGGGAACCCCCTTCCAGCTAGTGCTCATCCTCTGAGGGCACGCGAGTCAATAGCTTAACACCACATGGTAGGTAGAACGGGCTGAGGGGCAGCCAGGCAGGCCAGGGAGGGGGTGACGTGTGTGTCACCACCCCCATGCGGACGGCCAAGATTTCTGCTTCAAAGACCAGCTCCTCCGCAGCTGCGCACCTGTCCGGTTTTTCAGAAAGTCTCCAGGGAGATGGGCTCCGCTCATCCCTCAGGGTCTGGGTTCTAGCAGCTCCACGCAGGCCCCCGATGCCTCCTCAACCCTCCTTCCCCCGCCCCCGAGGTCAGTGGGGTGTCCCCTCCCAGCTGCGTGCCTGTGGAGCACGGCTGAGCCCCGCGGTAAGTGTTATGAATGTTGTTTCTAAGTCTCTCTTCCAGCTCTGTCCTCCTCAAGTTCCAAGAGAATCCGGCTCCTTTGACCTTTCCTCAAGCATTTTGCTCTTTAATCCTTAAGCTTTAAAAAAATTATTTTTATTTTTATTTTTTATTTCTAGCCTCTATCAAGGGTGTCCAACCTGCAGCCCCTGGGCCGCATGCAGCCCAGGATGGCTGTGAATGCGGCCCAACACAAAATCGTAAATTTACTTAAAACATTATGAAATTTTTTTGTGATTACGTGTCGCAATGTATTTAATGTGTGGCCCAAGACAACTCTTCTTCCAGTGTGGCCCAGAGATGCTGAAAGGTTGGATCTTTTCCAGTTCTTAGTTCTTTAAGAGAGCTGAAGTTAGACACGTGAAGAAGTTGGAGTAAAGTCCAAAGGTTTGTGGACTTTAGTTGGTGATTGCTTCTTGGTTCCTGCTAGTTTTTAAAAAATCCAATATAATAAGGCAGAAATAAGGTTTTTCCCCCCTGTGTCAGGCTGTTTGCAGCACTTCTCTTATGCATCTTAATTTAACCTTCATGACAATAAGCCCACGAGGAAGCATCATTATCCCATTTTACAGGTGCGGAAGGTTAGGCTCAGGGAGTTAAGTGATTTCCGTGAGAGCCAGGCAGGGGTCGGGGCAGGGCGCAACACAGCTCTAAGCTGACTTCTGTGAATATGGAAATTTGTTTTTAAGTCTGATTTTTAAAATGTTAATAACTCATGCAAACATTTGCATTGTGCTTTATAGAAAACCCACATTTATTTAATGTAAGAATGACACCTTTTGTTTCTGTAGGCTTTGGGATAGAACTGATGCTCTGGGGAGACGGGCCGTATTTATCTGTGACCTCAGGCCCTCTGGACACACCGCCAACACCCCTGCGCTTCACGCAGCCCAGGGGACAATTTTCTGTTCTCTGAGCGTGAGCTCTGTTCCCCAGCATCGCCACAGAGCTGTGTGGCTTTTCAGGTACCTTTTCTCCCCCCAGAGCACTGGTCCTTCTCTTCAAAGATGGGAATGATCGGTTTCTTAGAGCTTTTTGGAAGGTAACGTGAATTAATAGGTGTGCAGGGTTCTGTGAAGTGCAAAACCACGGTGTCTGTGGTTCTCGTTCACATTCTGGCATCGGGAGGCCGTTTGCCCCACACCGAGCTTCTGGTTGACTCTGGCTCCAGGTGTATCTCCCTGCATTTCCACAGACTTACTTATTTTATTTTTAAAGGTTTTTTAAAATTGTTATTCTATTACAGTTGTCTCAATTTTCCCCCCTTTGTCCTCCTCCTCCTCCCACCCTGCCCTCCACTGGTTTATTTTATGTAGAGTTTCTCTTTAGCTTGATCTCACTTCCCCAGGGTTCACCTGAAGTTCAAGATTCCCTGCCTTGATTTCTCTGCAAGTGAGGAGGCGGGGACAAGGGGCTGCAGGACAAGGGGGCGTCCTTCCCACGGGAGTAGGCATCCGCTGGGGCTGCAGCACCCCGCCCCAAACTGGAGCTTTCATAGAACACTCACCCCACCTACGCGTTAGCATCTTTCAAGTTCCCCAATGCAGGGTGTGATGCAGGGCTGGTGCTTCCGGAAACCGGGGATAATTGCAAGTTAATGCAACAGTCAGTGGTGTTTATGCAGGGTGGGCCTGGAGCCAGGCACTGTTCCAGGGCCTGACAGACATCAGTAAGCCCAGCAGACTGAGATTCCTGCCCATGGGAGCTTAGATTCCAATGGATATGTGCTGTACATGTGAACATAAGGAAAGGTGTGAATATGCAAATTATAGTCTATTAGAAAGAGAGGAGTGGCGCTGACTGGTGTGGCTTAGTGGCCTGGGTATTGTCCTGCAAAGTGAAAGGTTTTCAGTTTGATTCCCAGTCAGAACGTATGCCTGGGTTGTGAGTTCGGTCCCCAGTCACGGCAAGTAGGAGAGACAGCCAACTGATGGTTCTCTCCCACTCTCTCTTCCTTCCTCCCCCTCTCTCTAAAAATAAATGAATGAACTCTTTAAAAAAGGAGAGAGTAGATCAGAGGAGGGGCATGGGGAGTAAGTGGGGTTCGGGCTCAGCCTCACAGAGAAAGTGGGACTTGCACAGACGCCCTCGGACCCCCACCTGGAGCCAGTCAGATGGCTTTCTGAGGGGTAGCATGGCATCCAGTGTGGCCAAAGGGACGTGAGGAGAGTGACGTGAGAAAAGGTCAATGAGGAGAAGGAGAGGGCAAGATCTATTTAGAACCTTCTAGGTTTCTCCACTAGGTGAAATGGGAGACTTTCAGGATTCTAGGTAGAGAAATGGCATAATGTGACTCCTTTCCACTTAGCCTCCCTCCCGGCAATTTCACACAGATTCCATTGCTGGGGCTCGGGTTCTGTGAGCAAGTGGTGGGAGTCGGTTCTACCAGAACCACCTGGTCTGAGATGGGAGAGGTGGCCCCAGAGGGGAAAGTCAGGTGAACATGGAGCCATGCCCCTGGAAGGGAGAATGGGCCCTTGGCGGACGGAAACAGGGGCTGTCCACCACCATCCTCAGTGAGCCGTCGGTGGCAACAGGACCCAGACAAAAGTGACATTTACTCCAATAAAACGCTCTGGGGTTTGAGAGAAGGATGAGATTAACACAAACTCTGAGGATTCAATGTCTAATGTGGGGGCTGTTATTTAATCTGGGACTTAGGTAAGAGATTGATACTCGGATAGGAGAGAGGCGGCATCTTACATAAGAGATGCGCATGGAGTAGAAACACAGAGCAACAAGCCATGCCGACTAGTTCAAGTTCTCAGGGTTGTAGGATGTGTGAGAGGAAGAAGGGCAAGATTGGGGTTGATTCACTCAAATGCCATGGCATTCTATCTAAAGGACCACGCTAAGTGAAATGTCAGACAGAAAAAGTCAAGAACCATATGATGTTACTCATATGTGGGATATAAAACTGAAAGCAACAAATGAACAAATAAGGCAAACAAACACAGAAGCTCATAGACACAGACAACAGTATGGCGGTTACAAGAGGAGAAGAGGGTGGGGAAGGCAGAAGAGGGCAGGGAGTGTCAAATATGTGGGGACAGAAGGAGGCTTGACTTAGGGGGGTGAGCACACAATGCAATGTACAGATAACGATGTATTACAGGGTTGTACTCTTGACACCTGTATAATTTTATTAACCAATGTTGCCCCAATAAATTTCAAATAGAATTTAAAAGAGGGATCAGGATGGACACTTTTTAGAATTCCAGAAAAGCATCACTTGGTAGGGAGGGAGAGAGGTTAATATAACTGCGCTCAGAGCAGTGGGTGAGGTGAGGGCCTAGTCTGCGTGATTACGTTGTTATTGGGCGTCGGGCACGTGAATCATATCCAGAAACAGGACCACCGGGCCAAAAACACGCAGGAAAACAGGTGGTAGGAATAAACCAATACAAGATACAGGTCTCGGATGGACAGAAATACACTTTAAAACAAATAATCAACCTGTTAGG
Organism: Tonatia bakeri; assembly: GCA_004024845.1. Lineage (NCBI taxonomy): Eukaryota > Metazoa > Chordata > Mammalia > Chiroptera > Phyllostomidae > Tonatia > Tonatia bakeri. The sequence continues at coordinate 49,384 of PVIA01006986.1, forward strand.
AAGTTCCCTGACAAGATGGAGAATTTCAACAGAGAACTGGACTAGAACAAATTTCCGGAACTGAAAAATGCAACACGGTGTGGGTTTAACCATGGACGGGACACACCAAGAGAATCGTGATCTGGGAGACGGGGAGAAGAAAATGTCCAGACTAACTGGAAAATGCAATGTTCAGAGGAAAGCTCGAGAGAAACAGATGCCACAGTGCAGGGTCTGATGCAGAAGCACGGGGAACCCCAGGAAGAGAGGAGGAAGATGCCGGGAGAGACAGTGTGAAGAAGTCACAACAGGGAATTTTGTAAAAGTGACGAAGGGCATCCAACTCTGGGTTCAAGAAGAACCAGGACCCTCAAGCAGGATAAGTAAAAAGAGAACCATGTATCTCAGTTCATCATAGAAAAATGGCCAGAAACGAGAAAGAGGAAAGAAAAACCTTAAAAGCAGCCAACGAGGGGAAAACACGTATTACTTTCAAACAAACAGCAGTGAAGCAACAGTTGGCCTCACACCAGAAATGATGGCGGCCAGTAAACAGCATCTTCAAAGTGCTAAGGAAGTAATTGCTGACCTAAAATCCTATACCCATTGAAGATATCCTTCAGAAGTGAGGGTGGGACTCAGCATTTTTTGGTAAATGGAGGCAGGACTCTCCACTAGCAGGAGACAGGATCCTGGACGGGAGCAGATGCGTGCAGGAGGGAGTCACGTGTTGGTGACTTTGTGGGTGAGTCCCACACGTACTGACTGTATAAAACAAGAGTTACTCTCTACGAAGTCTGCATTATGTTCCTGGCCGTGTGTGTGCATTGTTTTCTTTCTTCTTCACAGCAATCCTACAAATCTGGGACCATCACTAGTCCCATTTGGAATGCAAGGAAACAGACTTGGAGAGGAAAAGTAGCTCCCCTGAGGTCACCTAAGCAGTGAACTTGTGTGAGTCTTTCTGCCAAGTCCATGTTTCTCTCACTAAGCTGTGCTTTTTAAAAAAAGATTTTATTTATTTATTTTTAGAGAGAGGGTGGGAGAGAGAGAGGGAGAGAAACATCAATGTGTAGTTGCTTCTCACATGTCCCCTACTGGGGACCTGGCCTGCAACCTAGGCATGTGCCTTGACTGGGAACTGAACCAGCGACCCTTTGGTCTACAGGCTAGCACTCAGTCCACTGAGCCACACCAGCCAGGGCTAAGCTGTGCTTTTCTGAAGCATCAGTGGCCTGTCCCCTTAAGTTCCAGGGAGTACTGGCAAGGTGGGGATCCTCAGGATCAGCAGCGGTGGCTGTCATTTCCACGTGCTTCCCACGCACGGTAGAAGAGTGACCACTGTGGCTGTGGGCACAGCAGGGAGTTGGACTCTTCCCCTCGGTGGAGCTTGTGAGTTCCTTCTGTTTCCAACAACTTCTGTTCTCTTCTCCCACCCAATCACCAGCCATCCTGCAAGACCCGGAAAAATCTTGTCCTGGCCATGAAGTTTTTCTTGACCTTTCCATTTATTCTGATCATTCGTCTTTTACCTTATCTGCAAATGTGGACAGCGGTACATTATTGAAGAATACTCAATTATTCCTCATGTGATGACTCTTCTTTGCATTAGACTGTAAGATCTCCACATCTTGGTTGACAATTTACCTTCCTGTGTGCTTAGTATGACAGCTGTCACCCAGAGGGTGCTCAGGTGGGAAATACTCATTGATTTATTAACTATAGTTCATCCTGGCCACCCCTGGCAGTGCAGCCAGGAGCCAGCGTTTGGCCATGACTGTACCATGCAAACAACTGTAGCACATTGCAAGTTGCCCTGAATTGAACAGAGCTGTGAAACTCAGTGAGGTCCAACTAGGGTTCTAAATACACAATAGCAAGACTTTTGGGTTGAAGTGTGAGCAGTGAAGTCTGCTGAGTTATATTTGGATTATCAACCAACCCAATCCCCAAGCTCCACCTAGAGCTGCTGTTTAATGGACTTTGACTTTCTCACAGGATCTTCTGTCAAACTGATTTGTGAGTGGCATTTGTCAAAGCGCTCCAGATGTCCCCCTCAGCCCCATGGCTCTGGGCCCCACCTCGGAGCTCTGTGCCCTCCCTGTGGACTCAGCACCGATTTTTAATCTGCTTTTCTCAGTGCCGATATTCGTGGAAGTCTAGACACCTCTGTGGGTAGAGGGGACACCCACGAGGGTACCCGTGGTGAATATTAATGAGTGTTCCGTAATGAGACCAGGACACCTGTGCGCCAGTGGGAGTGGAGAGGCAGAGAACAACTGTTTGGGGAAGATAAAAGAACAAATGGCATCCCTGGCTGGGCGGGATGCTGGGAAGAGTGCTATGTGGATCTAAAATGACCCAAGCAGATAGTGGGTCTGTCTTGGTTTGGCAGAGGCCAAGAGGAAAATGGTGCAGTCAAGTAACTAGATCAAGAGTTAATTCTGGAATTTATGGGGGGCCTCCTCTGTGCTCAGCTTTGCATTGAGAGGAAGCTGAGAGGGAGAGAAATGTCTCCGTGCTGGCCTCGGATGCTGGTGAAGGGAGAAAAGGCCCAGTCAAAGTGTTTTGAACACGAGATGCAATACATCCATATCCTTCTTTGTTTCATGCGTGGTTATATTTTGTATTTGATATAAACTGAACTTAACTGGGAAGAGGAAGATTTTCACCACTTCACCACTTCGTCCATGAGTAGCCAAGCACAGCACTGGCCTGTACTGCACTCAATTGAATTAATGCCTAATCCTACATGCACATACACATCCATGTACACACATGCACACGGACGTTTATTCTTCCAGTTGAAATCCATGAAAACTAGTTGATCTAAGGAGACAAATTTTTATTCCTCACCTGAGGATGTTTATTGGTTTAAGAGAGAGAGGAAGGGGGGGAGAGAGAGAGAGAGAGAGAGAGAGAGAGGGAGAGAGACACTGATGGACAGGAAAACATCAAATGGCTGCCTCCCGTAGGCACCTGACATCAAACCTGCAACCGAGGTATGTGCCCTGAACGGGGCATTGGACCTGCAGCCTTCTGATGTATGGGACGATGCTCCAGCCAACTTAGCTACTTGGCCAAAGCTGATGTAAAGTTTTTATTTTTTTTTATTTTAATGATTGTTTAAGTACATTTTTCTCCCCTTTACTCCCAATCAAGCCCACCCATCCCCCTTAAAGTTTTTATTTTTAATTATAAAACATTGACAAAAAATCTTGCTGGAATTTTGCTAGGAATTGTATTAAACCTGCCTATCAATATGGGGAGAACTGACACCTTTGTTATGCTGAGTCTTCCAATCCATGAACACAGTATGTATTTCCACTTAATTAAACTTATTTGATTTTTTTCACTAGTGTTTTGTAGTATTCAGCTTTAAATTTTGTACATTTTTAAAAAGATTTTATTCATTTATTTTTAGACAGAGGGGAAGGGTAGGAGACAGAGAGGGAGAGAAACATCAATGTGTGGTTGCCTCTTGAGTGCCCCCTACTGGGGACCTGGCCCACAGCTCAGGCATCTGCCCTGACTGGGTCGAACCAGTGATCCTCTAGTTCGCAGGCCAGCACTCAGTCCACTGAGCCACATCAGCCAAGGCAAGCTCTGTATATTTTAAAAGAGATTTATATCTATTTGTTCTTGAGTGATTGGAAATGGCATTATAATTTTTGTTTCCATGTGTTCATTGCTAGTATATAGAAATACAATTGATTTTTATATGTTGATCTTATATTCTCTGCCCTTGCTAAACTCACTTATTAGTTTTAGAAGTTGTATTTTTCTTGTAGATTCTATAATTTCTGCCCAGATGACCATGTTGTCTGCATATATGGAGATTTTAATGTCTTCCTTTCTGGTCTGTATGTCTTCTTATTTCCTTTTCTTGCCTTAGTGCACTGGCTAAAACTTCCAGTATTATTTGAATAACACAGTGGGAGTGGATAGACTTTTTTAGTTCCTGATCTTAGAGGAGAAGCATTCAATCTTTCACTACTAAATATGATGCTAGTTATATTTTTTAGTCAATGTCCTTTATCAATATGAGGAAATGCCCTCCTGTTTCTAGTTATCTGAAAGTTTTAAATCATAAACAGGTGTTGAATTTGTCAAATGTTTTCTCTGAATCAAGTTATATGATCATATGGTTCTTCTTCAGCCTGTTGATACATAGATTACATTGATGGATTTTTGAATATTGAAGCAGTCTTACATATGATGAAACTTAATTCTATAGCTATAGACTTACTGTATAGAAAGGCAATGTGGTAGAGGGATAGACCCATAGATCAATGGAATAAAACAGAGACTCCAGAAAGAGCCGCCCACACAAGTATGGCCACCTGATTTTGGCAAGGTTCCAAAAATAATTAAATGAAGAGAGTATAGGTTTTTCACCTTACGATGCTGGGGTATGTGGATATCCACTGGCAAAAAAAGAACCTTGACTCAATCTTATACACAAGTTAACTGCAATATAGATTTAAACATAAAAGATAAAACTATAAAGTGTTTAGAAGAAAATGTAGGACTTTTCAAAGAGTTCTTAGACCTGACACCGAAAGCACTACACATAAAAAAAATTGATTGATTGAACTTCATCAAAATTAAAATCTTTTTCTCTGTGTAAGACCCTGTTAAGAGAAATGAAAAGACATGCCACAGACTGGAAGAAAATGTTTGCAAGCTGTATGGCTGACAAAGAACTTGTATTTAGACTATATAAAGAACTCTCAAACCAAACAATCTAATTAGAAAATGGGTACAAGACGTGGAGTGACATTTCACCAGAGAGGATATAGAGATGGCAAGTAAACACACGAAAAAATGTTCAGCATCACTCGTTCTCAGAGAAATGCCATTAAAATCATAATGAGCAGTCACCACACACCCATGGGAACAGCTAAAATATAAAAGAATAACAATGCCCAGTACTTGTTAGGATGTGGGGAAGCTGGTCTCTTGCACATTGCTGATGGGAAAGGAAAGCGGTACAGCCACTCTGGAATATAATTTGGAAATTTCTTAAAAATATACACACATACCATATAGCCTAGCAATTATACTGCTAGACCTTTATCTCAAAGGAATGGCAAGCTTCTGTTCACATAAACTCTCTACTGATTGCTCATAGCAGCTTCTTTTGTGACTGCCCTAAACTGGAAACCACCAAAATGAACTGAAATAGCCTAACGGTTAAGTGCACAGAGGTACAGATACACCACAGACTAGTCAGAAGTGAAAAAACTACTCGCACACACAACTGGGGTGAATCTCAAGAGTATTATTCTGAGTGAAAAAAGCCAGTCTCAAAAGGTCACATAGTTTGATGGAGTCCCTTTTGTTTATTTTTTCTTTTGTATCTTTTGCCTAGGGAGATATATCCAACAAAAAATTTCTATGAGCAATGTCTGAGATTTTGCTGCCTTTGGTTTCTTCTAGGATTTTTATGGTTTCTGGTCTAGCATTTGAGTCTTTGATCATTTTGGATTTATTCTAGTGTGTGGTGTAAGAAGGTGGTCTAGTTTCATTTTTCTGCACCTATGTGTCCAATTTTCCCAATGCCATTTATTGAATAAACTATCTTTAGCCCATTGTACAGCAAAGAAAACGGTCAACAAAATAAAAAGAAAACCCACAGGATGGGAAAACACATTCACTGATACATCTGATAAGGGGTTAATATCCAAAATTTATAAAGTACTTATAAAACTCAACACCAAAAAAACAAACAACCCAATTAAAAAATGTGCAAAGGACCTGAATAGACACTTTTCCAAGGAGGACATACAGATGGCCAATAGACATATGAAAAGAGGCTCAATATCAGTAATCATCAGAGAAATGCAAATAAAAACCACAATGAGCCCTGGCTGGTGTGGCTCAGTGGATTGAGCACGGGCTGCGAACCAGGCATCGCAGGTTCAATTCCCAGTCAGGGCACATGCCTGGGTTGCAGGCCATGTCCCCCAGCAACCACACATTGATGTTTCTCTCTCTCTCTCTTTCTCCCTCCCTTCCCTCTCTAAAAAATAAATAAAATCTTTAAAAAAAAAAAACACAATGATATACCATCTCACACCTGTCAGAATGGCCATCATCAATAAGGCAAAAAACAAGTGCTGGCGAGGATGTGGAGAAAGGAAATGCAGACTGGTGCAGCCATTGTGGAAAGTAGTATGGAGATATCTCAAAACATTAAAAATGGTTTTTTTCTGCTTTTTGACCCAGTGATTCCACTTCTGGGAATATATCCAAAGGAACCCCAAACACTAATTTGAAAGAGCATAGGCACCCCTGTGTTCATTGCAGCATTATTTACCAATCACCATGAGATGGGAACAGCCCAAGTGTCCATCAGTAGATGAGTAACAACTACGGGACACTTACACAATAGAATACTACTTGACCACAAGAAAGAAGAAAATTTTACCCTTTGCAACAGTATGGACAGACCTGGAGAACAGAATGCTAAGTGAAATAGGCCAGTCAGAGAAAGACATATACCATATGATTTTGCTCACATGTGGAATCTAATGAACAAACTGAACTAACAAGCAAAATAGAGACAGACTCATAGATGGAGAACAGATGACAGCTAGTGGGGTGTGGGGAGGTTAGGGGGTGGAGGGATTGAGCAAAAAGGAAAAGGACTCATGGACATAGTCAACAGTGTGGTGATTGCTGGGGGAAGGGCAGTATGAAGGGACTAAATGGTAATGGGAAAAATATAATAAAAATAAAAATGTCACATATATTTGTACAACATTTAAATGTGACAAAGGGTAGAGTAGGAGAACAAATTAGTGGTTGCCAGGGGTTAAGGATGGTGGTGATTAGTGGGGGAAGGACATGTGATTCTACAGAGATAGTGTGAGGGGGATGTTTGTGACTATAAAATAGTTCTTTTTTTTTTTAAATGTTCCCAATAGGCTAAATGCTAGCAATATTGAAGGAAAAAACCTAGTGGGAAAATGTTTTGTGGTCACATCCACAGCAAATGAGAAACTACATTCTAAGAGCTTTGGTAATGACCATGAAATAGTTCTTTTTTAAAAAAATGATTTTATTTATTTATTTTTAGGGAGGGGAAGGGAGGGAGAAAGAGAAACATCAATGTGTGGTTACCTCTCTAGCACCCCCTACTGGGGACCTGGCCTGCAACTCAGGCATGTGCCCTGACTGGGAATTGAACCAGCGACCTTTTGGTTCACAGGCTGGCGCTCAATCCACTGAGTCACACCAGCTAGGGCTATGAAATAGTTCTGCATCTTGATTGCAGTGGTGGTTCATGCATTTACACACGCAGAACTGACGGAACTGTCACACATGTGCACCTATGTCAGTTTCCTGAATTTGATATTGCCCTGTTTATGCAACATGTATCCATTGTAGGAAACTGAGTGTCCAATAGAGAGGACCACTCAGGACCATGTCTGCAACTTCTTGTTTTTTAAAATTTTTATTTCAAAATGAAAAGTTAAAGAGAAGCAAAGCCAAAAAACATATTTCAGCCATACCAAAAGATGTAGAGAGTAAGTACAAAACACACTGTGCCTACTACCCAGCATAAGGAAACAAATAAAGCTCTCTGTGTACACCCTCCACCCCCGAGGGCATGTTCGCCTTTCTCCACTCACTTCCTTCAAGGAACCATTATCCTCATTTTGGTGTTTATCGTCTTCATACTTATACTTCCACTATAAATATATGTATGTGTCTTTAAATAATGTATTGCATATTTTAAAGCTATATAAATGGTATCATGCTATCAAATTGTGCTCACTCTTCTATAGCCTGCTTTTTTTTCACTCAAAATTATGTTTTGAAGATTTGTCAGATGCACATTTGGCTTAAGCTTAATCATCTTAAATGGTACAGTATTCCACCGAATTGATTTGCCACAATTATCCATTCTTTGATGGACATCTAGGGTATTCCCAGTTTTTGCTTATTATAAACAATACCACAGTATCATTTTTATAAGCTCCTTGCCTGTATGTAGAAGGGTTTACAGGATATAATTCGGAGTGGAATTGCTGGGCCATGGGTTAGATGCCTCGTCAGCACTGCTGGGTATGGTCCAGCTGCACAGCAGAGTGATTTTCCGAACACCGAAGAGAATTCCTGTGATGCCACATCATTGCCAGTATCCAGTAGTGTCACAATTTTTGCCAAGTTAGTGGGTTTGACATAGAGTTATATTGTGGTTTGAATTTGTATTTCTTATCTTCTAGTGTTGTTCAGTGTTTAAAAAAATATACTTTTAGCCCTGGCCAGTGTGGCTCAGTTGGTTGGGTGTCATCCTGCAAACCAAAAGGTTGCCAGTTCAATTCCCAGTCAGAGCATATTGCCTGAGTTGTGGGTTCACAGAAGGCAGCTGATAACTGTTTCTCTCCCTTTCCCCCCACCATCGCTCTAAAACAAACAAACAAAAAATAATAAATAATAAAAAAAAACCCCAAATAAGTTTTTCAAGAATTTTGGTATATTCTTTTTAAAAAATATATTTTATTGCCCTGGCTGGTGTAGCTCAGTGGATTTAGCTCAGGCCTGAGAATCAAAAGGTTGCTGGTTCCATTCCTAGTCAGGGCGCATGCCTGGGTTGCGGGCTAGGTCCCCAGTGGGGGCCACATGAGAGGCAACCACACATTGATGTTTCTCTCTTTCTTTCTCCTTCTCTTCCCCTCTCTCTAAAAATAAATAAATAAAATATTAAAAAACACAACTATTAAAAAAATATTTTATCGATTATGCTATTTCAGTTGTCCCTTTCCCCCTCTTCCCCCTTTATTCCCTTTCATCCTGCACACCCCCTCCCACCTGTGTCCCCCTCATCCTTAGTTCATGTCCATAGGTTGTACATATAAGTTCTTTGGTTTCTACATTTCCTACACTATTCTTAACCTCCCCCTGTCTATTTTCTACCTACCATTTATGCTACTTATTCCCTGTACCTTTTCCCCCGTCCCCTTCCCTACTGATAACCCTTCAGATGATCTTCATTTCTGTGATTCTGTTCCTGTTCTAGTTGTTTGCCTAGTTTGTTTTTGTCTTCATTTCTTTTTTTAGGTTCAGTTGTTGATAGTTTGAGTTTGTTGTCATTTCACTCTTCATATTTTTTATCTTCTTTTTCTTAGGTTAGTCCCTTTAATGTTTCATATAATAAGGGCTTGGTGATGATGAACCCCTTGAACTTGACCTTATCTGGGAAGCACTTTATCTGCCCTTCTATTATAAATGATAGCTTTGCTGGATAGAGTGATCTTGGATGGAGGTCCTTGCCTTTCATGACTTCAAGTACTTCTTTCCAGCCCCTTCTTGCCTGAAAATTTTTTTTAAGGAATCAGCTGGTAGTCTAATGGGAACTCCTTTGTAGGTAACTGTTTTCTTTTCTCTTGCTGCTTTTAAGATTCTTTATGATTAATCTTGGCTAATGTAATTATGATGTGCCTTGGTGTGTTCCTCTTTGGGTCCAACTTCTTTGGGACTCTCTGAGCCTCCTGGACTTCCTGGAAGTCTATTTCCTTTGCCAGATTAGGGAAGTTCTCCTTCATTATTTGTTCAAATAAGTTTTCAATTTCTTGGTCTTCCTCTTCTCTTTCTGGCACCCCTATGATTCTGATGTTGGAATGTTTAAAGATGTCCTGGGGGTTCCTAAGCTTCTCCTCATTTTTTTTTTGAATTCTTGTTTCTTCATTCTGTTCTGGTTGAATGTTTATTTCTTTCCTCTGGTCCAAACTGTTGATTTGAGTCCTGGTTTCCTTCCCATCGCTGTTGGTTCCCTGTACATTTTCCTTTATTTCACTTTTCATAGCCTTCACTTTTTCCTCTATTTTGTGACCATTCTCAACCAATTTTGTGAGCACCCTGACTATCAGTGTTTTGAACTGTGCATCTGATAGGTTGGCTATCTCTTTGTCGTTTAGTTGTATTTTTTCTGAAGCTTTGATCTGTTCTTTCATTTGGGCCATTTTTTTTTTTTTATGTCTCCGAGGGCCTGTTAGGTAGTAAAGGGTGGAGCCTTAGATATTCACCAGGGTGGGGTAACCTACATCGCTGTGTCATGATGCTGTATGTGGGGGAGGGGTCTGAGAGGGAACAATGGCACTTGTTTTCTCTGCCAGCTTTCAGTCACTTCCCCCGATTCCCACAAGCAAATCAGGCCCTTCTGGTGCTGATCCCCAGATGGGTGGGCTTGTGTACATTCTAGGACCCTGTGGGTCTCTCCAACGAACTCTCCTATGAGGCTGGGAGTTTCTCCCACTGCCTTGACCCCCACAGATTTTTACAGTCCGAGGTTTTGAGGCTTTATTTCCCCACACCGGAAACCTGGGTTTTGAGGTCTGTCTCACTCCCCAGTTGTTCCTCCCTGTTTATCCACACACAAATGTGGGACTGCTCATTCTGCCAGCCCCCATCTTGCTATGAGTTCTCTCCACCTGGCTGCCCATCTCTGCCCCTCCTACCAGTCTGGATGAATATTTCTTCTTTAACTTCTTGGTTGTTGGACTTCCATACAGTTTAATTTTCTGTCAGTTCTGTTTGTTTTTTATTTTTAAATTTGTTGTCCTTCTTTTGATTGTGTGAGGAGGCACAGTGTGTCTACCTACACCTCCATTTTGGCCAGAAGTCCATTTCGGTATATTCTCTAATGAATCTTTATCTATTGATATGTCTATTGTATCTATAATATATAAGGAACTCCAACAAATAATAAGACAAACCAACAGACAAATAGACACAGAATAAATCTAATAAGAGCTGTGCTAGATCTTTATAAGTAAATTATAAAACACTACTTAATGCCATTAAAGATGACCTAAAAATTGAAAAGTATTCAATGTTAAAGGAATTAATTTCTATGAAAAAAATTTTATGCACTTTTGTTTGGAATTTCACTAAATTATACTTTTTAGAGGGGAGAATCAGTATCTTTATGGTATTTAGTCTTCCTGTCCTTTAACATTGAATACTTTTCAATTTTTTAGGTCATGTTTAATGGCATCAAGTAGTGTTTTATAATTTATTTATAAAGACCTAGCTCAGTTCTTGTTAGATTTATTTTTAAATACCTTATAGTTTTATTTTCTATTTTAAATTGTATTTTTAAAATTAAATGTTCTAATTGTTTGATGTTGATACATAAGGTTCTGATTTGTTTTTGTGTAATAATTTATATGCCACAACTTTGCTGAGTTCTCTTATTAATTTTAATTATTTTAAAATAGTCTTGGGACTTATATATGGAAGTCATTATTTGTGAATAATTACAGTTTTATTCTTCTAGTAAAATACTCAATAGAGATAAAGAAAGTGGTGCTCTCACCTTGTTCCCAATTTTAAAAAGAAATGCTTCTATTTCACCATATGTACAATGTTTGATAAAGTTTCTGAGAGCTATTAAGAAGATGTCTTTTGGTTTTGGTTTGATAACATTTTATTATATTTTTATCTTTCTCTCTCTTTTTTTTATTGCTGTTCAAGTACAATTGTCTCCGTTTTCTCCTCTCGAGCCACCCCCACCTCCCACCCTCAATCCTACCACCCTTTGCCTTTGTCCATGTGTCCTTATACATCTTCTTTAACATTTTTGAAGCCCTGAATGCTTTTTATCAATATATTTTTTTAAATCTCTATTAAGTTGATTATGTAGTCTTCCTTACTTCTTTTCTGAATGTGATTTTATAATGTTGGGACAGATATTCCAGCATTGAGGTTTCCTCATCTTTTTGAGATAAATCTTACATGGTGGTAATATATTATGATTTTAAACATTAATTGACTCAGTTTGTTAAAATGTTGTTTAACATATTTATATCTGTTTTTCACGAATGAGTTTAGTCCTAAGTGTCTCCTTACATTATTGTCATTTGATTTTGGAATCAAAGTTTTGGAAGCCTCATAAGTTGATGAGTTTTATTCCCTTTTTCCTCTTTGAACTATTTCAGTAAAATTGAAAACCTTTCTTTCTTTTTTTAATATTTATTTTTTCCATTACCATTTACCTCCTTTATACCCTCTTCCACCTCCCTCCCACCTCCCCCCACCACAATCACCAGACTATTGTCCATGTCCCCGCGTCCATTCTCTTTTTGGCTTGATCCCTCCATGCCCCTCTTCCCCAAGGTGTCAACCTGCTCTCTATGTATGAGTCTGGCTTTAGTTTGCTTGTTAGTTCAGTTTGTTCAATTAGATTCCACATATGAGTGAAATCACGTGGTATTTGTCTTTCTTTGGCTTATTTCATTTAGCGTAATGCTGTCCAGATCCATCCATGCTTCCACAAAGGGTAAAATCTTCTTCCTTTTTTATGGCTGAGTAGTATTCCATTGTGTAAATGTCCCATAGTCATTTTAGCCACTCATTTACTGAGGGATGCTTGGTCTGCTTCCATGTATTGGCTATTGCCAATAATGCTGCAGTGAAAACAGGGGTGCTTATATGCTTTTGAATTAGTGTTTTGGGTTTCTTTGGATAAATTTTCAGAAGTGGAATCACTGGGTCATAAGGCAGGTCCATTTTTAATTTTTTGAGGTAACTCCATACTGCTTTTCACAGTGGCTGCTCCAGTCTGCATCCCCACAAATAGTGCACTAGGGTTCCCTTTTCTCCACATCCTTGCCAGCACTTGTTTGATTTATTGTTGACAGCCATTCTGACAGGTGTGAGGAGCATTTGGTGCAGTAGAATATGCTTATAAAACAGTCTGGCCCAAGGATTCACCCATCCCCCACCCCTTATGAGCTTTTATCAGTGATTTAATTGCTCTAACAGTGCGTATTCTATTTTTCTTGGGTTAGTTTTTGTAAGTTTTGCTAGAAAATGGTTCATTTTATTTAGGCTCTCAATTTTGTGGTTATATAAAGTTTTCCATCCCCTCTTCTTATATGCATTTAAAACTAGAAAAGTTTCTCTGGTATAGTTTCTAGAAACTGATTTGTAGTGTTCTCATTGTCAAAATTCTTTTTCTGTAAAATTTTATTTACAAATACTTTTTTAGTTTTGTTGAGGTATAATTGACATATAAAATTGTAATACATATAAAATGTATAATGTGACAATTTGATACTCATGTGCATTGAGAAAGGATTTCCACATTGGAGCTAATTAACATCCATCACCTCATATAATTACCTTTTTTGTGTATGCGTGAGAATACTTAAGTTCTCCTTTCTTGGCAAATTTTGGTTATACAGCACAGTATTACCAACTTAGTCATCATGTTATGCATTAGATCTTCAAATTTTATTCATCTTTTTTTTAAAGATTTTATTTATTTATTTTTAGAGAGGGAAGGGAGAGGGGGAGAGAGAGAGAGAGAAACATCAATGTGCGGTTGCTGGGGGACATAGCCCGCAACCTAGGCATGTGCCCTGACTGGGAATTGAACCTGCGATGCCTGGTTCGCAGCCTGCGCTCAATCCACTGAGCTACACCAGCCAGGGCAAATTCATCTTATAGCTAAAAGTTTGCACCCTTTTACCAGGCTCTCCCTACCTCCTCAGCCTCCACTGCCCTGTGGTCTCAACTCTTTGACAGGCTCAACAAAAATAGTCAGTTTTCAGGTTCCTTGGTGATTTTCAATTGTAAGCATGGGAATGGTGCTTTTTCTGACTTTCTATATGCTAAGCAGAAGCCTAAAGTCCTTCCATTTCTTTTCCTGTAAACTTTCCTATCTCTACCCCTTTTTTCCATGGAGTTATCTTCTACTTCACCAATTTTCTGTTCAGATCGTCGACACTGCTGTTAAATCCATCCACCGCGTTTTTAACTCGAATTTATCATTAATTCTAGAATTCTAATTTGGTTCTTTTTCAGATCTGCTTTTGGAAAATAGTTTCCTGTTAGCTTTTGGATTTTTGCAAGCTTGCCTTTTATTTATTTAAATAATACATTTTTTTGTATAGTGTAACTATAATTTCAATATACGATGTTTCTGCTACTTTTTTTTTCTTATTTTTATACACGGTGCTTTGCTCCCTTGTGTGCTTGCTCATTTTTGACTATAAACCACACATTTTTTCATGGGTAAATTATTTGTGGTATTTATTTGAGGCTTAGGATAAAGGTCTATGGTTTCAGAGGAGATTTTGTTTTTTTCTCCTATGTGCTTAGGGCCCTACAGTTACTAACCTCTGCAAGCTGAATTGATTGTTTGAGGTCATTTGAGCCATCCACGTGGGCTGCCAACCTGACTTATGGTTATAGTATTTCAGTAATAGATTTGTTGTTATTGTTTTCCTTCTCTCTGTGCCAAGGCAACCTTCTGCACAGTCTCCTGGAGTGTGAAGGTAGGCTAGGCTTATGTCTATTGTGTGAATACTTATCTTGAGGGTATAGCCTTTTGTGTTTCCAGCCTTCTGGGAAGAGATCCATTATTAGAATCTCTAGGATGGGCAAGTCTTGGGGTTTGTCATTTATCTCCTAAGCCTCTTGAGGCTAAGTAAACTTAAGGTTCAAGTTCTTTTATTTCGGCAAATGCCCTCAGGTCAAATGTAACTTCAGGATTCTTGATTTCCTTCATCATGTAGATTTTGACCTGATAATTCCTTAGTTGTCAACTCTTTGAGGTGTGTAAAGACAATTAAAAAAAAATTTACCTAGCTTTAGCTTTTATCTGTTTTAGGAGAAAAAAATACAAATATCTTACAAATTGTTCTACTACAAACAGTAGATTTTATTCAGTTTCAAATCTAATTACTGTTATTTATTTATAGAAATCCCATGCCACTATTTTTATCTTGTTGCTTTCTTGTTTTGATTCTTTCCTTTATATTATAAGTGAATTTGAGCCCTGGCTGATGTGGCTCAGTTGGTTGGAGTGTTGTTTCATAGACCAAAGGGCCATGGGTTCAATTCCTTGTTAGGGCACATACCCAGGTTACAGATTTGATCCCTGGTTGGGGTGTGTATGAAAAGTCAACCAGTTGATGTTTCTCACACTGATGTCTCTCTCCCCCCCACCCCTCTCTCTCTCTCCGAAAGCAATGAAGAAATGTATTCGGGTGAGGATAAAAAATAAATAAAAAATGAAATAAATGAATCTGAATTTTTTATTTTATAATCTGTATCAAATACTGCTATGAACTAAAACTCCCGTGGGTCTGATTCTATTGTTTATTGTTTCTGATGGCTCCTGCTTGGGTCTTGTGTTTTGTAAATTGGGCTGATCGGATTTTATTTCCTGGAGCTTTCTCAGTGCTCTTCTGTGTGACGTGTATGAGGCTGTGCCCTTCTAGAGGCACTTCACGTCGGTGTCAGCCACGTGTTAAGGGCGTTACCAGAGGGGCCACTTCTATGTGACTTTCTCGGTCAGGAGGTTCTGAGACTATGCAGACAGTGTAGGGCAGGCCTGTGGTTATAAACTCTCTCTCTCTTTTGGAGGAACAGTGAATTTAGTACTTGACAAAGTAGGGATCCCCAAGCCCCTCCCCTTCTTCAAGAGGTCTGGGATGCAAACTCTGGAAGTCAAGGGATTCTCAGTATGTTGTGGGAATCTGATTTGGAGTAAGGACTCCCCAAAAGCTGAAGGCATCTCTTCTTGGCACTGGGGGCTCTTACTCCTTGGAGATCATGTGGACCGTGAAGTCTACCACCCCGCTGCTGTAGCCACATTCATTGTCATCCCGGAAAATGAGCTTGACACAATGCCAGCCCCAGCATCGAAGGAGGAGGAGTGGGTGTCACTGTTAAGGTTGCAGGAGTCAACCTGGTCCCCACTGTAGCCCAGGATGCCCTTTAGGGTCCCCCTGATGCCTGCTTCACTGCCTTCTTGATGTCATCATATTTGGTAGCTTTCTGCAGGTGGCAGGTCAGATCCGCTACCGACACATTGAGGGTGGGGACAGGGAAGGCCCTGCCAGTGAGCTTCCCATTCAGCTTGGGGATGACCTTGCCCACAGCCTTGGCAGCACCACGAGAAGCAGGGATGATGTTCTCAGCAGCCCCTTGGCCATCATGCCACAGCTTGCCAGCTTGGGGATGGACTTTCCATTGATGACAAGCTTCCTGTTCTCAGCCTTGACTGTGCCTTTGAACAGTATGTGTACACAGATATAAATTTTTTAGTCATTCCTTGCATGGAGACCATAGTTCTCTAAGTGTCGGAATTTTTCAAATGTAATTTCCCACTTCATCCAGACCCCTGACTTCGTCTCTTTTCCTGACACGGCTATTCGAACCCCAGCTTCTTTTCATCAAGACCAGCAAGTTCTCCGAGTGCAGCCATAGCCTCGGCACCACTATTTTTTTTCTTTTTTGCCTCTAGACATTTCACTTGCTTTCTTATGGGAACAGCCAAGCATTTAAAGGACATTTGCTTTATTTTATCTAACACTTCTAAGTACTGGGTTAACAGGAGGTTTCTCAGCTATCTGGTCTGCTGCCTTGCTGGAAATTGACGTCAATCCATCCCTTCTTTAGGGAGCATCTACATGTGCTCAGTATCTGATTCTAACATGTATTTCTAAAGAGTTTCGAGTGATGTTTTTGAAGACTGAAAATAGTGAAGGCCTTACCATATTTACCTTTGTATTTCTCATGCCTAGATAAAAAGCACCAATAATTGTTTTAAAAAATAGGAGGAAATAGGAAGTTCCTTAGGGCACATCATTTGCTGCTCTCTCAAGTCTGTGCTCACTTGTAAACAATGATAAATCAAATGCCTCAGCCAATCTAAAAGTTGTTCTCAGGCAGACATCTGATTAGAGTGCTCTTGTTTGTCCAGAAAAAGTTTCTTCTGACTCTGTGAACAGTAAGGCTTTCTCTGCATCCAAACTAATTTTGGCACCAGGTGGCTAGTGAGGTTGTTTCCTTCCATTTTGGTGACTTCTGTCCTGGGCCAAGTCTACACATGCACATGTTTATTCCCCAGTTGTAGACTAATTGCCTCCCAGTGCAGCATGAATGCATCAAACACTATTGGCATCTGTGTTCCATCTTCCTCTCCTACCGGTGTGTGTTCCACGTCTACACAATGTGGAACACACACATACACACAGGGTATGTTAGAATGACACTACCCTCCGGGTAAATAATTAAAGCTGTCTTTAGGGGTGGGCTCCAAAGAAAGGCATTGCCAGTTACCAAAGGCCTTGGGAGATGGCACTCAAAGAACTTCCTGTCCTCCTGTAGCTTTCTTCTAGGGGGTTTCCACCCCCATCGAACAGAGGAAGGCTGCATCCTAGAGCTTCTAGTACTAAGGCTCTGCCAGGCATCACTGATTAATTGGCAAACAATGTGGAAGTTAGAGACTTCCAAGGCAGCCAGAGTGGAGATCTGCGGGAAAACAGAGCGAGCAGTCACCAGACACAATCCCTTACCCACATGTCATCTTCAGGATGCTCAAGAGAGGATTTTAAGGCTGCTTCTGGGTGAGATGGTATTGATCACACGCTGTTGCTCTAGGCACCAACTGGACAATGGAGAAATTGGGGGTGTGGGGTGGGGAGGTGGGGATGAGCCTTACTGCTGAGAGAAGGGGCAGAGCAACATAGAGCCTTCTCCGTGGATGGTGCTGGGAGTGGACATGGGAGGCTACTTCTAACTCAGAGACAGACAGGCTCCTGGGAGCTGTGGGTTATGGTGTCTGTATATTTGCATTTGACGCTTCAGAGGGGAACTTAAACCAATGCAAATGGATGTGGCATGACTGTCAGACAATTAGAGACCACAGATTGTTCCCCATCGTCTAGTTTTCTAATTAGATAGGCAGGCTGGCCAAACATACAGCATGCCTGATATTGCAGGCATTAGTCATAACTCCGAGAGGAGCCAGCCAGACGCCCAAGTCTGTACTCCCGTTCTGCTGGTTCTGCAGGGAGTTACTCATATATGTGGATGATATAACCCACCGACGTGCACTATCGGCTGCGATGATAGGGTTTGGCCCTAACCCCCTCTGTAGAGCTCCAGGTCCTGGAAATCAAGTCAGACCACAGGTGGGTGTAGGCTCCCTTGTATCCAATGTTTCCTGCCCATGCCTCCTTTCTCTGGGCTCCACCCTGTTTTCTGTGTAATTTGCTTGGAGAGGAGGGTGTGGGAAAGGGGCTGGGGGAACAGAATTCTTTCTGTTGGTCCCTAGAGCAGGTGTACTTTCTTTAGGGTTTATTCTACCCCATGAGATGGATTTAGTGGACCACCCCTAGGCCCTCCCAGTTTGCCTGGCCATTTACAAGTGACTGTTCTGGGAAATTCCCAAGATGTGATGCCCACCATCTTGGTCCTCCTGGCTGCTGAGTTGCGAACTAACTGTAGGAGCAGGGTTAGAAGCCCAGAGGCCATCTGGGAGTCCATTGTAATTGTCCAGGTGAGAGAAGGTGCTGACTTACTGGGCGAAGTGGGTAGAAGTGGTTGGATTCTGATTGTATTCTATAGGTAGAATCTACGCAACTCCTGTAGGGATTGCTTGACAAATCAGATATGGGGTGTTAGAAAAAGAGAGTAGTTAAGGACAACTTCAAGGTTGTAGGCCTGGGCAACTGGAAGGCTTATGTTGTCATGAACTGAGATGGGGGATTTATGTAAGGGGCAAATTTGAGGGGGCAAATTTGAGGTTGGGGAGCGGAAGATTAGGGATAGGTTTTGAATATGTTGAATTTAAGGTTTTATACATGTGCATACACCCACATGCACATACACCCCAGCTGAGATAGTAGGTAGATGTTTGGATGTAAGTCCGAGTGCAGGGGAGACACCTAGTCTAGATGCATGTATGGGAGTCGTCAGTGTGTGGTTGGAGGAGAGGAGAGGATGAGGCAAGAGAGGGGAGGAGAGCAGAGAAGAGGCCCAAGGACTGAGCCCTGGGACACTCTAACCTTAAGAGGTTGGAGAGAACGATTTTGTCCACCTCTTTGCTTATTTTGTTTTTTCTGTCTCCCACCAGGATGTAGGCTCAGTGGAACCGGTGACCTTTTTTGTCATTGTGTGGGTCACTAGCGACTCAAGAAAAATCTGTAGGATGAATGAATGCGTAGCTTTGTAGCATCCATGCCGTCTCTGGTGGTGAAGGGGTCGTGGGCGAGCTCGTCTACTCGGGTGCCACTGGTCCTGCCAAGTCAGCCCTGTGGTACCAGGTTGGTGGGTGGTGAGGGAGAACTCAGGTGTCGCCTCCCCACTCCCCCAACGGCCACTGTGGAGCTGCTTCTTGGAGGCTGTAAGATGAGGAAGGGGATGCCTAGAGGAGCCAGGAGCCCTGTAGGATCACTGCAGAGGCCACGGATTTGGGACGTGGCTGCTCATGCGTCCCCCATGGAGTGTCTCTGGGGAAGGGGACTCCGCAGCTGCTCAGAGACTGCTCCTTCAGGAGCTCACCTTCCTGCTGTGATTCTGTGTGTGTGTGTCTGAGGCACAGGGAGTGCTGTAATCCTGCTATCCCAATGCTTTCCCACTCAGGAGTCTAAAATCCAATTCCCTGAGTACATCAGCAAACATATTGGAGGAAATGCCAGAAGGGCTTGGGTGTCTTTGCTGGCTCCCCTGAGAGCCCAGCTGAAATGAGCATGTCCGTGACAGATGAACTTGAGAAAGGCTCCGCTCTGCCTCAGGCCGTCCAGCCCCCAAATTCCGATCTCCTTTCCCAGGGCTGATTGCTGTGTCCCCTACCAGGTCCAGGTGTAGCCCACTCTTCTGCATGTCCCCCTGCTGCTTCCTAGACAGAGTGGAATTTCTTGAGATCAGTGTTTTGCTTTCTTGGCCTCCTTGGTTCCTCCCCATTCTCTACAAAGCCTTCCTTTTTTTGGCACGATTTCCCCCTGCAATCTCAGACAGAGCTCTGGGCCCAGATCCAACAGTATTGACCAGCTAACCCTGTGTCCAGCCAGCAGCCTTCTGTCTCTCGCGGGTCTGTCTGGAGCTGCTTCCTGCGGTCACAGCCTCCGTCTGTCTGCTCCTCACTCTCTCCTAGACGTTATTGACAACACGCTTTCAGACTGGCCATTTAAAATGCAACAAGAGCCTGCAGGCTTAAGGATTTATACTATAGAGACTCTTAAGAATAATAATGAAGCGAGGAGGGTTGATGGGGAAGGTACCTAAAAATCACCCACATGTCCATGACCTAGCAACAACCACTGTAAACACTTAGATGTGTTTACCTCCAGCTTCTTCTGTGCATATTTATAAAGCACTGCTGTGGCCGTACCGCTGATGGCAGTCTTCACCCAGTGTGCATCAGGGTGGCTGGGACAGGTGCATGAGGTAGAAAAGAAGCCCCCTTCTGCAAGTCTTGTGCAAAAGAGTTTCAGTCCTGGAGCCTCGGTGCAGCTATTCAAAGCCAGCCGATCACAGACCAGATCCTGCTTACCCTGCTGCCCTGAGAAATCTGTCCTATTTTCTTTGGGTGACAACAGCTCCAAGCTCTTACCTGAGCTGACCTCTTCTGCACCCACTTGCCGAGATGGCAGGAACTCCTCTGTTCCCCTGGTGTGTTCTGCAGCAGTGTAATCTGCCCCACCTGCCTTTAGCAGCAAGGACCCTCCTGGACCCCATATCCTAGGAGCAGAGGCGGCTGACCACCCCCTTCTCTGTCTCAAGGATGCCCATTCTCATGTTTTTCCATTTGGGATTCAGAGCACTTTTCTGCTTGTCTCCTTCACAGAAAAGGCCGGAGGCTGTTTACTCCCCATTACCAGCAAGTGAGCTGGCATGCACAAGCGACCGCTTCCCATTGATTCCCAGGAAGGCAGCTGCCAGGCCAAAAATGTCACGTGAGGGCACGGGTAGGCAAGGGCTTTTCTTTCCGAAGAAGGACGTTCCTTCTCCAGCAGTGACTGAAGCACTTGCAGATGCGAGAAGGAAGACTGCTCCTGTCCTTTCTGCCCTGCCCCTTGGCCCCAGGCACGTCCCAGCCTGGGTCATAACCTTACTGCGGAGAGAGCTGATCGGGTCATAGCTGCTTCGGGTTTCTCCCTTCGCACCAGCTGACCCTGTTGGGAATGCCACTGTCCCTTTGTGCCTCCAGATCCTACAGTGCTCCCCACCCCTGCCCCACCCCGCCTCACCCCATGCACATTCTGCTCAGCTTCTTCCTCCACTGGGAAGCCTTCCCCTACTCCTCCTGAGCCTTTGCTCTGAATTCCATCAGCACTGCCCTTGGAGCCAGACATCCAGGGCCCCTGCTCCGGGCCTGTCCTTTGCAAATCTCTCCAGCCCTCCTGCTGAGATCCCTCCCACAGGACACAGTAGCCCTGAGTCCTGGCATAACTGGCCACCCTTTTTCCCCACTCTGGAGGCAGCCTGAGGACAGCTGGCTCTCAGAGGACAGGGCCTATTTTATTCTGGTGTTCCTTGCAGAATTTGAAAGATGACTGGGCGTGTCATGGGGCCTCAGGAAATAAAAGACCTAAATAAGAGAGTGATGACATAGGCCATGACCCTTTCTAGGAGGAAGAGCAGGCAGCATGCTGTCCTGGGAGATGTGTAAGGTGTGGGAAGGCGAGTGACCAGGGCAGGCACGTTCCTTTAGAAGACATTAAAAAGCCCGGGGAAGAGCAGGCCTTAACCCCAGACAATGCTCTGGGAAAATTCCACTGTGAAATGCTGCAACTCAGAACCACAGAAAACCAAGGGCGCCCTACTACCCGGTGGGGAGGAAGCATGGAGAGTGAGTGCCCTGGGGCCTGGCCCTGGACAGGATGGCTTGGCCCAGTGGCTAAGGCCATGGGATGACAGTTTCAAGGCCAGGACCCCTCCAAATGCTCTAGAATTCAGGGGTGTCCAACTTTGGGGTGTCTCTGGGCTACCCTGGAAGAAGAGTTGTCTTGGGCTACACATTAAATACACAAACACTAACAAAAACAAAAACAAAATCTCATAATGTTGTAAGTAAATTTATGGCTTTGTGTTGGGCCACATTCATAGCTATCCTGGGCCTCAGGAGGTCCATGGGCTGTGGATTGGACACCTCTGCAGACGCTAGAGGTCCCATCTCTCTGGCGGGACATCAGTCACTGGAGTCCGGCTTGTGTGCAGAGAACAGGGAGAGTGGAAGACAGAACCCTGCTGAGCCCGGCCTGCCTATCTGGCTTTGACCCTGGAGACTCTGTGGGGCTGTACGTCTCAAGGAGCAGAGGATAAAATTGCTGGAATTTACAATGGCCGCACTGTGCTGTCAGGTCCCTGGGCTTTTTATTGGCCATTGCTTCCTTTTCCACTCTCTCTCTTTTTCTTAAACTAATGCCCAAGGCTAAATTCAACTTAATTAGGAGGATTATGTGTCTTATAAATTTCATATTTAATATGCAAACAGAGGCTTTCCCCCTCAGCATGTTTATTAAGGACATCCTAGGAGGAATGTTAATGAGTTATGATGTCACAAATACTTAGACTGAAGGAGCTGGCGGCAGTGGAGAGGAAGAGGGGAGAGAGAAAAGCAGATGCCTTTAAGAACCAAAAGGGAATGAAATTTTCCTCTTGGATTGGGGCTGGTTGTGGAGGCTGCTGGGGCAAGAATATGATTTCAAGATCCAGGGCTGTGAGCTGCATTCTCGTCTGAAGCCTGGGAGAGCTGGGGTTGCTATGTGCGCTGGCTCAGTCAGGCTTGGTTTCCGTTTGCCTGCATGCTGTGCGTTCAGGATGCCAAAATACCCATGTGAGTGAGTGATGGAGGAAAACGCCCTAGAGAGATGTTGTGCCCATCCTATCTTCTTTTCTGGTTATCTGCAGGTAGCATTTGGTGTGGATTCAGCATTTGCACAGCTGCCCTTAATGCTGAACTTTATCCAGGTGCTGAATATTTTATAATCGAAATAACAGGAGGAGGGGGAGCCACAGGGCAGAGAGAGGAAGAGGTGGAGCTTCTCAGCTCCAGACCTTGGGAGGAAGTTTTCTTGGTAACACTCCCCAGTGCCCTTATTTCGCCAGACCCTGATGATGCTCAGACTACCCTCTCTCCTGATGGGTCTGCACTGAGAGGCATACGAAGAAACCAGGGAAACTCCCATTCCCTAATTGTGTTGCAGACGGCCCTGGCTTTCTGGCCCCTTTAAGGAATTAAAGGCAGCCTGGTCGAGTCGGGTTTGGAATTCCTGTCTCCACCATCCATCCGAGTCAGCGCTCCTGCACGCCTTCCGCTCCGAGCGCAGGGCTGCAGTGCTGCAGTGCTGCTGGGTGTGGAGCCGAGTAAGCGGATGAGAAACAAGGTTTCTCTTGAATCTGCCTGCTTTTCTCTGGTCCTGCCTGCCATGAGCCCAGTCCAGGCCATGAGCTTCGCTCCCTGGGGCCAGGCTCAGGGCAGACAGAACCAGAAAAATATGGGGGCAGTCTCCTAACTAATCTCCCTGACTCCAGGACTGGCCCCTGCAATTCATTCTCCACCCAGCGCCAAAGGTTGTTTGGTAACTGGGAAATGGGTTATATATATAAGCCCCTTGGAAACTTTTTACTTAGCGGTGCAGTAAGAGTGCTCTCCAGGCTTGTCCTCGCCCTGGTTGGGGGGCCGTGGAAGGGATGTCTGAATAGACCAGAGCCTGACCTGGCCCATCGCCTCCTGCTGGGTTGCGTGAGCGCCAGCATCTCCTTGCAGGCATTTCCGGTCTGTCTCCACAGAGGATTCATTAGAGCTGCCTGTGCTTGGCTCTGATTCGGGATGCATTTTCCATGGGGAAAGGAGGGAAACTGCGCAGCACACTCCCCTTGGGCCTGTAACTCCACATTTCTGAACATTGTCTTGACTCTTCTCTTGTCTCCTGCCTACATAACTGGGTTGGGGAGGGGGTGTGACAGTGGTGGTGGGGGACCAGGTCTTCCCGAAAGTTCCTAGAATGTAAGAATGTAGCGAGGGCTTTGTGACTCTTGCTTCAGGGTAGGGTCTTAGCTGGAATCATGCAAGCCAGTGCAAGTGAGCATGTATCGTTCTGCAAGCTCTTACATTAACTTTTTGTAGTTGAAGTGATATGCTCACAGTCACACATGCAGAGTTTCCCCTCCCATCTTCATTTGATCGATTGGTTGATTCATTCAGATACTGAATTCCCTGCCTCGTGTCCTGCAAGGGGCTCAATGTGAGGATTACAGATGTGAACAGATAGTCATCTCTGCCTCCTGGGAGATTAGAGCTGGGTGGGAGGAAGACGGGTTAATACATGTGACACAGCCAGCCTCAAAGGGACAGGATGAAGCATGGGAGGGAGTTCAGGGGCCCCCAGCTTAGTTGGGAATGGTTCTCAAGGAAGGCTTTCTGGAATAAGTGGTACCTAAGCTGAACCCTCAAGGCTGAATAAAGGTTAGCTAGACAGAGCGGGTGAGCAGCCTAGGCAAAGGGAACAGCATGTGCAGAGGCGCAGAGGGCAGAGAAAGGCACATTTAGGGGATTACAGACATTCAGGGTGACTAGGTCATAGAGAGCAGGCCAGGGTTTGGGGGGTCAGGGTTGATGGGGTATCGGAGACTAAATCAGTGACCAGAGCATGATCATGGTCTGGCCTCAGGAGGGGACTTTATCATGAAGGCAACAGGCAGTTTCTAGAGAGTGTCCAGCAGGGGCTAGTATAACCGGTTTCCAAGTTACAAAACAACCCTTGGCTGTGGCTGGGGAGAGATTGTAGGAGCCGGTCCTGGACTCATGGAGATCACTTAGGAGACTGGCGCCAAAATTTTCTGGTCCTGTCTGCCCTTTGCCCAGTGCAGGGTAGAGAAGTTGGTGACCTGGACTGGGCTTGTGCCAGGCAGGACCAGAAAAAAAAAATAGGCAGATTTGAGAGAACTCTTGTGTTTTTTTCCCTTTTTTCCTTATATCAATTTTTTTAAATTGTAGAAGTAATTAAAAAAACCCCAACCCAACAGGGCCAGCACCCTACCCACCTGTGCTCTTGCCTCAGCTTTCTGCACTGAGGCCACCCCAAAGATTCAGAGGCACAGACCCTAGTGCCCTAGCTCTAGGGTCAGGGCATATGTGATCATGAAACAAGTTGCCATGGCAACCCAGAGCAAGTTGGGGTTTGGCCTTGCAGATCTGAGGTGATAAAGGCAAAACAGGATGATGGGCAGAGGGGTTCCTGCTCTGAGCCCACCCTAAGCCCTGGGCTCAGGGAGTTGTTCCTGCGTGCCTAGCAACATCTCTGTACAACAGGGTGGGGAGGCCAGGCAGCCCTGGAGGAGGCGGGGCTGAGGGCTGACCTGGTGGGAGCTGTTGGGAGGGGCCTGGTAACTATGGAGACCAGATGGGGCTGACACCAGGGAGAATGGGCCTGGGCCCTACCAGACCTGGGGGATACATATGGCGGTCTGTGATCTGGGATCTGAGGGGCAAGGAGGGTGCTGAAGGTGGCGAGGGACGGGCAGCAGGCGGATGGCACACAGATGACGTCTGTCACCAGAGACCAGGAGAGAGTTTCCTGGGTGGGGCCGGGGAGTTTATGAAGGGCTCTTCGGTGCTGCCCACTGATACTGTCATCATACCACACTGGGCCCTGGGCTCTGTGAGGTCTCCTTGTGTCATCCACTGCCACAGTGGTGGACTTCCAGGACAGAGTCCAGGGAACCACTCCTCCCTCCCCCTCCCTCCACACCCCGGGAGTCTCCTTTACTCTTTATTCGTGACTCTGCTCTGCTGCTGGAAACCAGTACTGGTGAGGTTCCTGGGCGCTGCTGGCGTTCTCCCCATGGCTGTACTTCCCCGGTCCCCTGATGGTCATCAGCCCCCTTTGAGGGTGGCATCCTGCTGGGAAGGCTTCCGAACAATGTTCTGAAGCCTGGGAAAAAGAAACGGAGACTGTCCAGAACCCCCCAAAGTCCTCCAAATCTCTTCCCACTCCCTACCCGCAGGGAACTTGCCTCCCTCCTCCTTTTCTTCCTAAAATAAATATTTTCTTCCAATATTCAATCCTAAATTTTCAATCCTAATGGATTGAAAATCTTGGCTCCACCATCTATGAGCTGTGAGACATTGGACAAATTACCTAATCTCTTTATGCCTGATTCCTAGCTGTAAAATGGGAGTAATAATAATATACATGAAATGAATTTATATGTATATGACATAAAAAATTAGGGCCAGAAGACCTAATTTATCCCCTGGGGAAGCACAGAAAAATGTGTTGGGTGACCCTGCAGTCTTCTGGTGGTGTTGGCTGCAGGGTGAGGGCGGGAAAAACTCAGTGGGGACCTGTCTATATGCAAAGTCCATTCCTGTAGCCTTGAGTTGCCTGGTGATGGAGGAGCCCAGTCCGGGAGGGGCCTGTGGAGACCAGTGCTGCATCTCACACATGACTGGGGCCTCTTTTGGGCATTGGTGGTTTCAGGAGGGGGCAGCTCACAGAGTGGCTCAGTCTTTGGCTGATTTGGTGTTTGAGTTACAAACAGGGACAAGGCTGGAGGCAGACGGGAGCTGCAGACGAACGCTGCAGGTGTCAGGGAGCTTGGGCAGAGGCAAAGATGGCCCCCTCATAGGTGTGTTGTATCTGCTGATCTGACGCCAGACTCATTAGGACCCAGAGCCTGCTTAAGAGGGGAGAGGCTCGGTTTTGAGATGAACTCGTATCTCGCACACTCACAAACAGCCCTTTGTAATAATTCGAAGCTTCCTTGGGGCAATGACCAACATGACTTTCAATGGATCGTGCCAAAGCTGTTGGTTTATATCTGGGAGAAGATGGTATAGGCAGGTGAGAAGGTGGGACCTGCCCTGTGTGTGATGAGGTCTCAGGTTTCCATCATTTTCTTAGGAGGATGGCAGGGCCACCATTGCTCTGGCTCCTCTGCTGCCTTGTGATAAAGGGCCTGGAAGTGGGCACCTGAGTGCAGAGAAGGGTAGGACCTGCCCTGGGTCTCAGCATCAGTCTTGTAGCGGTGAGGGGGAGCGGGGAGGGAGGTGAATTGTTGGCCTCTGCACTGCACAGACCAGTAAAAATCAAAATTAAGCCAACGACCTGGCACTAACACAAGGGAGCTGAATTCTTTCATCAAGCAAGAATGTTAAAAAAGAAAAGGGAAAGAAGCACCACCTTAAAACAACAACAATTGAGTCACCATTCCTATTATTACTGATTCATAAAAGAAAGAATATTTTAACATGAATAGAGACTATTCCCAGGGAGGGAATAATCTCAGTATAGAGGATTGTTCTTTCTAAGAAAGAACAGTTGGCAATCTCATACATACACAAACACACACATGTCTTACATTACCCTTTTAAAAAGTTTTTATCCTTTTACTTTTATTTTTTCATTTTGATACAGTCCGATGGAAGTGTTCTCACAGGCAGGCCTGGACTGTAGATCAGCTTTGGGGGTACAGAGAGGATGGGGTGGGCTTCAATGGGAAGGCGCCCCTTGGGCTGTGAGCATGTCTGCTCGAGTCCCGGGGGGCTGGTGGTGCTGGGGAATCTCCTGGAAGCAGACCAGGTTGATGTTTATAATGGGATGCATTTAGACTCAGAAAAGGAGAATTGGAGGATTGAGAGAACAATAATGGACCTTATGAAGTTCAAATACACTGTTCCCTGGTTGGACCTACTTCCATTCCTCCTCTTCCTCCATATACCCTTCCGCTGTTTGCTGTTCCAATGGCCATTGTCATCTCCCTGAGGTGGACCAAGGTTTCCGTTCTTGGAAGGGAGCTCTATCCAAGCCGAAGGCTGGGCCACAGCTTCCTCAAGCCCAAGTGGAGCCCAGAGGCACTCTGTCTCTGAGTTTGTCTTTGGCTGGTGGATCTCTCCCCTGGCCCCAGGTGACAGGCTGTTAACAGCCTCCTTAGGAAGACAAGTTTTTAGCTGTATCACCTTCAGAGACTCTTCCCATCAGCTGTTTTACTTGTTCTAAGCTACTGACTTACAATGTCTCTATCTGCTCTTACCATGAGTTCTGACCATCTCTCAAGCGGGAAAATGCCTGGTAAACCATCAATTTCCTCTGAATGGAGATTCAGAATTGCCCATGAAATGAAAGCTTGTTTCCTGAAAGAACTTTGATAGTGGTTCAGTACAAAGGTGGCAGCCGAGCCACTTAGACTTTTGGTGGCACCAGGGACAAAAGGCCTCGGTGTTGGCATGTACTGTGTCGATGTGTGCCAGGGCACACACATGGCCATGCCCAAGCATCTGCACACTCACTCACATGCACACAGCACCCATGGGTGGGGCCTGGGAGGGCAGGGCTTGGGGGAGAAAGCAAAGGGAGTTTTAAGGGATGGCTGCTTTCCTCATCACCTGCCACTGACATGAGCTCTGGGTTTCAATGAGGAAGGCAGAGTCCGGCCCCCGCTCTGCCTCTAAGTTGCTGTGGGACCTTGGGGAAGTCACTTCACTTCTCTGAGCTGCATCTGCAGGACAGATACGAAGGCCTCTAGAGTCCCCATATCAGTCAGCATTTAAGGCAGGAAACAGAAACCCCTCTGGGCATTTCAAGCAGAAAGAGGCTTTATACAGAGAATTGAGACCTTACAGAATCACCGGAAGAGCCCAAAGGATAACAGCAAGGCCACAGGGTCAGGAAACTGCTACATCATGGTTTCCTCTGTCGTCACCGTCACAGGCATCCATACCTGTGAGGCTGGTGATATGACTGTGGACCCTGGAGTCCAGCCACCAGCAATACTTATGTCTGCCTGGCCCTGCTTGTCTGAACACATCCCCTGCAGCGACTTGGTGTCCTCTAGGTGCCACTGTCCACATCTGGCAGAAATGCATCTGATTGGCAGAGCTTGAGCTGAGCCACAAGACGGTCTGGGAAGTGCTGTGTTTAGCTCTGCAACTCTGGAGAGAGGGTGAAATGGAAATAGAGAATCAGTCTGAGGATCTGGCATAGTCTTTCTCTCTAAAGTTCCATGATTCTGCTGGGGAGGTTAGCCCTATGGAGCTTCAGCAAAACACCATGTGTTCGGAGTTGTTGGTTTGACAACACTTCATCCAGGCTCCTGGGGGGCCCAGAGCCCCGAAGAGGCGAAGTGTCCTCAATTCCAGGCACAGGGGCCTTAAATGTGCCTGGAGTTCTACTTCTGACAACCACTCTCCGTGGTGGTGGAGGGTCCTGGGAATCTGCCAATTGCCTGTTCTTCCCCTGGTCCCTCTCTCCCTCATGCAGGGTTGAAAATTAGGGTTCAGAGACAGAGGTTCAAGAGGAACCTCAGAAGGAAATCAAGAGTTCTCTGGAGTCCCATGGCCGAGGCCTGCACCCAATTCTTTAAGCAGAGAGGGCCTCTCCTCAGCTGGAAGGGACCCAGAGCCAGAGTCTGGGTTCAGTGGGGTTTTGACCTAGAACGAGGACAGATGGGACCAGCTTCCATTCCCTTTTCTCCCATGCTTTCCTGACAGGGCACCTTGGGGTGAGGCAGCCAGTGGAAGATGGGAGGCTGGTTGCTGGTGATGGATTGCAAGGAGCAGGAACAGAAAGAAGGAACAGAACTTTACACATCATTCAATAAGAAACTCCCTCCATGTCCTCACCACTCCTCTAAATGGGCACTAATTGTAACTGTCCCCATTCCTGTCAGCAGAGCAGCAGGGAGGGAAGAGGCCCCAGGGTGAGGAGCTGCAGCTCCCTCAAAAGCTGGGCTCCAGACCAAGCACTGGCTATGGTGGCAGCAAGTGAGGGGAGCAGGACAGGGTAGCAGGGGTGACTCTGATGGAGACCCAGGGACACATGGAGGAGTCTAATCTCTCACCCCTGGTCCATCCCTAGGACCTTGTCCCATAGGCACTGTCTGAGAAAGGCCTGGAAAATAGGCTTGTTTTGTGAAAGGCAGTTTCATTCAGAAGTAAGTGGGCAATTCAAATTTTGAGGACCTGGGTGATACCACATCCAGCCGTGACCCTGGCCCTGGTCTGCTTGGAGCAGTGATGAGATTCACAGGGAGCAAAGCTGGTTATCAAGATGGGACATTCCACATGAGAAGGCATCCAGAGACCAACAGCCTTTTCTTTTCTTTTTAAAAAAATCCTTACTCTGACCGCGGGCTACGAACCAGGCATCACAGGTTTGATTCCCAGTCAGGGCACATGCCTAGGTTGCAGGCCATGTCCCCCAGCAACCACACATTGATGTTTCTATCTCTCTCTCTTTCTCCCTCCCTTCCATCTCTAAAAATAAATAAATAAAATCTTAAAAAAAATTCCTTACCCAAGGATATGTTTTTATTGACTTCAGAGGAAAAGGGAGGGAGGGAGGGAGAGATAGATAGATAGAGATAGAGATAGAGAGAGAGAGAGAGAGAGAGAGAGAGAGAGAGAGAGAGAGAGACTGATATGGGAGAGAAATATCAATCAATTGCCTCCCATATGTATCCCAACCAGGGATCGAACCTGCAACCTAGGTATGTGCCCTGACCAGGAATGGAACCTGCAACCTTCTGGTGTACAGGATGATGCTCCAACCAATTGAACCACCCAGCCAGGGCCAACCCCCTTTTCTGATGAGGAAATTTATGGGCTTAAAGAAGAGCCCACAGATCTTTCTGGACAAAAGTTTGTTTTGGCTGCATCACTTCACTTCCCTGGGTCAGCAATTTCTACACCTGTCAGGGAAGGTCAAGGCCATGCTTGCTGTCTTGGCTCGTTGGTCTGTGATTCCAGGTCTTCCGATCACCTGTCCCCTCCCCTTTCCCATAAGATGTGGTTTTCTGCTCCTCCTGGCCTCAGGGTCAAACTGAGTTGCCTCCACACTCTTCCTGGCAGGCAGAGAGGGGGTCTCTCTGTGTGCCAAAGACCCCTTTGGCCCTTGGGAAAGAGCCAGGATGCCTGCTGAATACAATCTCCGATGTTATTATTCAGCAGGAAGAACGACCAGGAAAAAAGCAAAGGGAGAAGATATTGTTTGGGTACAATCTGTGTTTGCAATTTTCCACATCGGTTCTTTTTATGAACACTCCAAAAACAAGACAACAGCAGTGGCTGATTCAATATGCGCTATGCAGGAAAACAATAAGAAAAAAATAAGGGTTTTTAATAAGCACTTGGGAAGGCTGTAATTAAGTCTCGGGCTCTGTTTGGAAAACAAGAATCTCATTTAGCACTTTTGCCCCATCACTCCCTAACATCTGCACCCGTGTTTTCTGCTGGGCAATTACTACATCCTCCACGGCTTGATTAACAAATACAGGTGCAGGGATGTGCTCGGGAGGGGATCCCAGGTTGGAAAGGAGGCTGGGTGTGGGAGAAGACATGGTGCTTAAACCAACAGGTGTTGGGGACCTGGGGGAGGAAGATGCTGGCTCTGCAGAGTCATGGAGGAGGGGGAGTAAAGGGAAGGAGTTACCTACCTGCATCTCCTGCTTGCTTTTCTTAAGGGTCTGATTTCACCAACGGCCCCAAAGTTTGTGTAAACCCTGTGGGCCCCTCTGGTCCAGGACTTTAAGACATTCAAAAAGGTGACCGGAGGAAGAAGGGGCATTTCAGGAAGAGAATGGGAGTCCCGAGTCAGTTGGGGTTGTACGTGCACAGGCATATTTCTTTTAGGAAATTTCCCCAGTGGTATAGCAAGGGCTCCTCCCCTATATCACTATGCTTCAAAACCACAACCTTGACCGCAGGCCTCCAAAGTCCTGTGGAAATGCACACCTCCCATTATAGTACTATTTGTTCTGCATAGTCACTAGGGCACCTGCTAGGCACTGCCTGCATGCTCTCACCTGAGCCCTTCAACATCCCTGGGGCATCAGTGCTGTCGTTACCATCTTTGATTTGTGGACAGGGCAGCTGAGTCATAGAGGGTAAGTAAGGTGTGCAAGAATCCGCAGCTGGTAGGAATGGAGCCAGCTCTTAGGCCTCAGTCGTTAGGGTCCAGAGCTCACTGTCAGCTCCTGCCTGTCTTGGGCCACTGCTTGCTTATCAGAGACACTTTCATGTTCTCCTTTCTTCACCTTGCTCTGGGTGCCTGCTTCTCAGACATTTTAGCAGAGTACGTGCTAGGAGAGTGGAGGGGGCATCTTGGCTAGATTTAGGTCAGGGAGGGACTGGGAAACCTCTCCTGGAGCCCAAACTCCTGGGCATGGATATGATGTTGGGGAAAGATGTGGAACAGCCACCCAAGCCAAAGTGGTGCTGGGGATCACATCCACAGGATGTGCATCAATAGGGAGCAAGGTACCAACATTTAAAGCCTTTTCTAGGGGGCTTCTCCAAATCTAATACATTCTCCAAATGCTGTGTACTGTGAGGACACGTACTATTGGTTGGGTGCTTTGTCTGGAAGTACAGCTCAGGTTGGCAGTGCCCAGAGGGTTCAGAGAATCTGTTTACTTTGGGGTCTTGTGTTTATTTACCGACTGTCTCTGTTTCCAGCTTACTGAAGCAGAGTCTGAGTCCTTTGGGAAAGTTGGCCTTTTCTTTCCATCAACTATGTGACCTTCAGGAAAGGATTCTCCCTACCCGAGTCTCAAGGACAGAAGGATTTCCTTGCTAGAGACTGTGTCCAACTCCGTGGTGCCACCTTATGGTTTTGAGATTCCTCACTCTTATAGAGGCTGCATCTCAGTTCTGTCTAGAAGCTGGCTCTGGCCCCTCCTTTCCAGCTCTTCCCGACAGTGATGAGGGTACAGCTCCTCATGCCAGCTGGAAGCTGCCCTGTTGGTATATTTGCTCATGGCAACTCTTGTGCCCAGTGCCAGGCTCTTGGAGGAGAGCTGAGATACTAGAGCAGCCAGCCCCCTCCCCATCACTTGGCACAGCTTTTCTCACTTCCTGAAATGAAGAGAAGGGAAAGCTCCTGATGCTCTGCTCACTGCTGCTGCTGAAGCTGCTGGAGCTGTTGTTGCCTATTGCTGCTATGGCTGTTGGGGCAGCAGCTGTTGAGGTGTTGCCTGTATCAACTCAACAGAGTTGGGGGTGGAGAGGGAGAGAGAGAGAGGGAAGAGAGGGAGAGGGAGAGGGAGGGGGGAGGGAGGGAGGGAGAGAGAGAGAGAGAGAGAGAGAGAGAGAGAGAAAGTGAAAGTGAGCATCACCAAACAGGGAAACCAATTTATATTCTTGGGCCCAATTGACTTAACATATCTCCTATCATCAAGAAGCCAATGAAAATGGTGAAAATCCAGATAAAGATGAGAGCAGATAATTCCTTTAATGCCTGGACATGCTGCTTGGTATAAACTTGAGGAGAGGAAATAGTGAATCATTACCTTTTAATACTAGTTCCAAACTTGGATATGCCATTAATTAACACAACCTTGCATGCATATCATACTTTATTTAGGGAGTTCTGATGGTGGGGAAGTCATGATTTCATTTATCCTTACTGCCAAGCGCCCCCCCCCCCCATTTTTCAGATTCTAATACAAAGGCCAGGGAGATAATAACATATTAATGACTAAATCAGGTATCGCAGTCCCAAGCTCTCTTAGTCACCAATGGCAGAGGGTGGAAAGGAGTTTGTAATTGTTTTCAAATGCAATCAGCTTCTTAGAGAGGGGAGTGAGCTATGTATGTATGCAGTGGAGGGATGGGGTGTTTTGCTTTCTCTTCATCTACTGGTTCATCAGTAACTATGTTAACATAACACAGACAATCTTTACGAACAATCAGATATGTGGCCTTGAGTGGACCATAGAAAAGAAACATCAGAATAAAGAGAAAAAGCCAGGGCCCCCATGGCTGGATACAGAGAAAATATTTTCCTTGCTGCCCCTTCCAGGTCTCTCTCCCTTCTGCTGCCTCAGGCGCTGGCCGTGGTGCTGAATGCTGATGCGCTGAATGCTGGGAGAAGTCCGCTGTGCCTGGCGATTTTAGCTGGTGCAGCAGTCAGCACTGGGGGTGTTTGTGTGTCTGATGCAGGATATTGATGTGGACAGATGGTGAGAGCTGAAATAAAGAAGGTGTGGCAGGAGTGAGGGTCGACGAGCCCATTTCTTATTCTAAGATTGGTCCGTGGTGAGCTAAACATAATGGCCTTACTGATCCAACCCTGGGGTGATGCCTGCTAGGTAGCTGTGCCAGATGACAGCTGTGAGCACCCAGTGGCCTCCTGCTGCCCAGTAGCAATTACTGTTCACATCAGCAAGGCTGCCTTTTCCGTGACCCTAGACCGTGTGATCACAAACCACCTTTGCGCTTTGATTGTTTTGTTTCTCCACTCAGGAATGTTTAAAATCTGACTTAAATCACCAGTGACTTCCTGAAACCACATTAACCATTTCTCCTTTGAAGTACAATTATGTGTGCAGCTCATTTCACACAATCTAACAGTCAACTAGTCTTATTCTATTGTCTAGTCAACATTTTCTGGAGGTCACAGAAGCCACTCTTTCTTTTGTACTTTCTGCTACACAGCTCTGGGTACATGACAGGTTCACAAAAATGTCAAATCCTCTTGGGTCTTGGTGCTTTTCAAAACTCTTTGTACCTTTTCTGGACCTCTTTTGCACAAGAGTCATGTTAGGCTTTGTGGGACTAAAATCTCATCTGTTAAAGCAGTTGATTTTTAAAGAAGTCGAATAGCCATGTATGCATTGGGCATTATAGAGGAGGGGTGGAGAAATGTGACTGAATAATGAGGAACCAAGGGTGGGTGAAATAAAAGAGATGGTGTTTGTGCTTCTGAGCAGGAGGAGTAGCTTTGTGGGTTAATTACAAAACTACAGATCGGTTTGGCTTGTATCAAACTGCTGCCCCTGATGGCAGCCTCCCGGCTGTTGGCCTTCTATGGATGTGTACATCAGCCACTTGAGATATTGGCACTTGGCCATATCTTTTTAAAAGTAGATATTACCTCATTGCTCTAGTTCTTTGGCCTGGATATTTGAGTAAGCACTATCTAGCCTTGAAGGAATACAGATTTATGCTCTCCTGGAGTCAGAGAGAAAGGAAAAAATGGAAGAAGGGCCCTTGTTTAGCATGACCCCTCCCCTACCACCTCTGTCCCACATGGTGACCCAGGTAAATGCTGCCGATGTGTGTCCCCACCATCTTTCTTAGGGACTTGGCAGCTGCTTTTGTAACTTGGATAGCAGCAATGTCCTAAGTAACAGAACTTTTTCTCAGCTCTGGGAAAAACTTGCAGATGTTTGATGACTGTGGGGATATCACAGAAAAAGCATTAAACTTTCCAACATGGTTGGGCCAAATATTAATCATCTGTCAACCAGAAATCTCTGCAAGCAGGAAGGAGGAATGAATTGTGGGGGTTGGTGGAAGGCTGTGAGATAGCATTTCAGGAGCTAGGTAGAATGGGGATGGAAGGAGGGGGAGGAAGAAGGAATGATGAGAAGGTAGTTGAATGGAAAGAAAAGCAGGTAAGTTGTGAGGAACGTGAAAGAAATGAAAGAAGGTATATGGGGGAAAAGGGGCTGGAGAGAGAATGCAAGGTGGATGTGAAAATTCTTTGAATAGACACACTAAGGTTCTGGATAAGTA
Source organism: Tonatia bakeri (assembly GCA_004024845.1). Lineage (NCBI taxonomy): Eukaryota > Metazoa > Chordata > Mammalia > Chiroptera > Phyllostomidae > Tonatia > Tonatia bakeri. The sequence continues at coordinate 84,638 of PVIA01006986.1, forward strand.
CAATATCACCACAGGTAGATAGATGTACAGAGGGTATGGGAGAGAAGATGGCAGGAAGAGGAAGAAGAAAAGCAAGGATGGACATGGAAATAGACTGAGAAGACAGGCAGAGGCAGGCACACACAGACAAAAAGGAAATGCATATTTCAGGGCCATAGGCCAGAGACTACAGATATTGTGACATCAACAGAAGGCAGAGACTGCAAGACAAAAGGCAACTTAAGCCATTTTCTGGTCTGTTAAGTCACCCACGGCAGCACAATATGCTGGGAACTGATGTCTGTCTGTGATCATTGTTTACTTAGAAAGCCGGCTGACAGGAGATGAAATTAACACAATAGGATGGAAAATTGCTAATAAAACAAAAATCCCCCCCCGTTAGATTTTCATAGCCTAATTATTCAGCATGTTATTCACTAATGGCACGAGACATTACCATGCTAATGTGCAGGCTGCATATGTCAGAAGAGGAAGGATTGGAGGGACTTCTGCTCTCTGTGAATGGAGAAATTCCCTGTTCCCAGATGGAAGACAGTTGAGATGAGCCGGACACTGGTGGCCAGGGAAGGCGGGCAGTCTCTGCTGTTCTAGACCCCAGCAGGAATTAGAGCCCTAGGGCTTGTTCCTCAGCACTAATCCAAGTGCCGAGGGCCCTTTCAATCCAAGCAGCTCTCTGCATCCACCGTGTGCCCCTCTCCTTTGAGGATCACGTTACTGAGAGTGATTAGGATTTCAGCACACAGGACAAGAAGCAAAAGCTGTTGCTAAATAAACTCCATAATTGTGGAGACCTGACTTTGCTTGGTTTTACTTGGCATCCTCTGAGGGCTATCAGATTCAAATTTACGTTTGTTTGCTGCTTTTATTTGTAAATCTGTTGTATCCTGTTAAATGGTATTCTAGTTGTTCTTGACAAAATAAAAATATCCTGGAGTCGGCGATCATGTCTTTTACTTTCTTAGAAAGTCCTTGTTCTGTCTATCCATGGATCTGTAGATCCAGGCATCCATTCAACTCTGGTCGAGTGACTGTTTCTGGGCCACATGACGGAAGACAAAGAAAGGTTCAGACCAACATTTTCTTTAAGGTACTTATAGGCTCTAGTGAGGAATGGGGTGGGTACGAATATCACAAAGGTGTTTAACCAGCGAGTGGCTGAAAGGAAGTCCACAGTAAGTGTCTCCTTCACGGAGGATGGCAGCACAGTGGCAGCTCTGGAGGAGCAATGCTATCGTCTTCAGCCTGAGATGCTCTGGAGCCATAATACAACTTCAGGATGCGCAGTTTGAGGGCGTACTGGCTGTCTGAGTGTGTGTGTATGTGTGTTTGCATGAGCCTGTCTCCCCATTGTGGTAGGCTGTATAGCATGGGTCTCTTCTGTTTCTCCTCCCCTATAGAAAAAACTCCTTTTCTAACAAGAAGCCTATTCCATGCTGAACCAGTGAGATCAGAGTACAGTGGTCATGGCCATTGGTTCAAAGATGGCCATGTGAGCTAGCCTGGACCAGTCAGCTTCCTTCAGGTACTTTTGTTGGAACCACTGGCAGAAGTATCCTCTGTCTGTCTCTCTCCCTGCAGGAACTACTTATCTGGTATAAATTGAACTTATACTATGTTTATAGGTATAGGTGGCCAATATTGTTACCTGAGAATGAGATCAACACAGAAAAAGCAAAATCGAGAGAGAGAGAGAGAGAGAGAGAGAAAGAGAGAGAGAGAGAGAGAGAGAGAGAGAGAGAGAGAGAGAGAGAACTAATGACATTGTTTAAATCAACCTCTGAATCTAGACATTTCTGAAATGAGACCTGCCCTTTGGATTTCCTGGTTACACAGACCAGCTCATTCTGTTTGTATTAAACTGACTGGAGTTAAATTTTTGTCATACACCCTTCAGGCAGTCCTTAGTGATACCTTTTCTTCCACTTATCGCAGCTTTAGAATGCTCAAGGCATTCCTGGCCACCATGAACAGAACAAAACTTTGTAATTCTTTACAACTCAGGTGTCCTTTTGTACCCTGCCATCTGCTTTGGTGGCAGCCGGTGAAGAGACGGGTCGAACAGCTTGCTGAGCAATGCTCGGTGGAGTGAAATCTGGTGCCAGGATCCTCGATCTTTTTACCTTTAAAGGCCTTTTGAGTCACACTTCTCTCTGCCTTTCTTTTGTCTCTCATCTCAGACTTCTTCCCTCTTGTAAATTGGTACCGAGTGTATGAGGCCAAGGCAGATCTTCCTTAAAAAGCTAGGTTTTTCTGCAGGGATTTCAGAGTGAAGAAGCAATTAAGCAGGCGGAGCTTGCTTGAGGTAGAACAATGCCACTGGCAGGGATGTGTGGGCGCACAGGGACGCTGTTCCGGAGCAGCCAGTGTTTCCCGACCCATTGGCCCTGAGGTTCGCTGTGCACAAGGGTCTCTGTGGGGATGCTGGGCCACGGGCAATGCACGAGGAAGCAGAGAGTGGTAGGCGTTAGGACTGGTGACTGGTATTTTGATTCTTCTTTTTTGGGTTTCCTTACTCACTTCTTGAAGGTAGGTGTGGCTAAGTGACTTGCTCACAGTGAAAAGTGAGCATGTGTTCTGGGGAAAAGCTTTGAGAGGCACTGCATGATTTTCTACATTATTTCTGCCATGGTGTCTGGTGATATTCAAGGGAGCGAGGCTCCTTCAGACAGGCTGTCCCCAGTGAGGAAAAGGCAGCCACCCTGACGTGGACACGAGTCTGAGTGACAAAGAAACCGTTGTTTTAAGCCAGTAAGGTATTTAAAAAAAAATCAGTCAACTTTATTTTGTAGCACAGTTTTAGGTTTAGAGAATTGAGAAGACAGTTGAGAGGGTTCCGTGTAACTTCTTCCCTCCCAGTTTCCTCTTTCATCAACATCATGCATTAGCGTGGTATATTTGTTACAATCAATGAACCAATATTGCTATATTATCATTAAGTAAAGCCCGTATTTTACATTAAGATGGACTCTTTGCCTTGTGCAGTTTTATAGGTTTTGGTAAGTGCATGCCATGCACTCATCATTACACCATCACACGGAATAGTTCTATTGCCCTAAAAAGCTTGTGCTTCAACTATTTATTCCTATCCCCTGGAATAAATGGTATGCCCCAAGCCCCTGGAAATCAATGGTATTTTTAGTGTCTCTGTGGTTTTCCCCTTTGCAGAATTTCATACTGTTAGAAGCATATAGCATGCAAGCTTTTCAAACTAGCTTTTTTTTCACTTAGCAATGTGCATTTAAGTTTCCTCCATGCCTTTTCATGACTTTGTGGCTCACGTAGTTTTATGGGTGAATAATATTCTATTATATGGAATGCAGTTTGCTTGTTCATTCACCTATTGAAGGACACTTTGGATGCTTCCAGTTTTTGGCAATTGTGAAAAAAGCTGCCATAAACATCACTGTGCAGGTTTTGTGTGGACATTAAGTTTTCAATTCAATTTGGTAAATACCTGGGGGTGCAACTGCTGGATCATAGAGTAAAACTATGTTTAGCTTTGTAAGAAACTGCCGAACTGTCACCCAGAGGGGGCTGTACCATTTTGCATTCCCACCAACAATGACCGAGAGTTTCTGTTGTCTGCGTCCTCTCTGGCGTTCGGTGCTGTCAGGTTCCCTTCAGAGCTCAGCCATTCTAACGGGTGTGGGCTGGTATCTCATTGTTGTTTTAACTTTCGGTGCCCTAATAACATGTGGTGTTGAGCATCTGTTCAGATGTTTGTTCATCATCTGTGTATCTTCCTTGTTGAAATGTCTGTTTAGATCTTTTGCCTATTTTCTAATTGGGTTGTTTACTTATGGTTGAATTTTAAGAGCTCTTTTCCTATTTGGGATTCAAGGACTTTATTAGATGATGTCTTGCAAGCATATTCTCCCAAACTGTGGCTTGTCCTTTTATTTCTAACTGTCTTAGATATCATAGATTTAATTTCAATAAAGTCTAACTTGTCCATTTTTTTTCTTTTGTGTATTGCATTTTTGTGGTTGTATCTGAAAACTCATCTTCAACCCCAAGGTCCCCTAGATTTTCTTCAATGTTGTCTTCTAGAAGTTTTATAGTTTTTCCTTTTACATTTAGGTCTATGATCCTAAATTATTTTTGAATTAATTTTTGTGAAGCATAGATTAAATTTTTACACAAGGATGTCCAATCGTTCCAGCACCATTTGTTGAAAAGACTATTATTTCTTTTTTGAATTTTCTTTGCTCCTTTGTCAAAGACTAGTGGCCTGTGTCTGTGTGGGTCTATTTCTGGACTCTGTTATGTTCCACTGATCTATGTGTCTGCTTTTCCTCCAGCACAGCGCTGCCCTGGTTGCCTCGCCTCTGGAGTAGCACCTTCGGACTTAGTGCTTCTCCACTGTTGTGTTGGTTATTCTGTGTCTTTTGCCTTTCTGTTTAAACTGGAGAGTGATTTTGTTGATATCCACAAATAACGGGCTAGGATTTTAAGATTATATCAATGCTATGATCAGATTGGGAAAAATTGACATCTTAACTGTAATGAATCTTTCTATCCACAAACATGGAATGTTTCTCCATTTATTTAGCTGTTTGATTTATTTCACCAGAATTTTATAATTTTTTGCATAGGTTCTGTCCTTTTTTGTTAGATTTATACCTAAGTATTTTATTTTTTGGTGCTTATATAAATGATGGTGTGTTTTTAATTTCAAATTCCAAAGGTTCAT
>PVIA01006987.1:0-89427 GCA_004024845.1 Tonatia bakeri
TACTTGTGGGTCAGGTGGCTGAGAAGTTCCTCCCCGATCCAGAATCCTACCTTTGGATGCGGATGCTCTGATCTTGATGGCCCTGAGTAGCGATCATCACGTCAGCCTCGTCCAGAACAAACACCTTGATCTTCTTGGGGTCGATGAACTTGAGCTTGGCACACCAGTCCAGAACAGTTCCAGGGGTGCCAATGACAATCTGCTCACTGATCTTCTGACCCCTTTCCACTGTAGAGACAAGGTGTTTTTCATGGGTATGTCCATGGCAAACCTAGCTCTCCTCTCTGAGAAATTCTAAAGCTATGATGTGATTTTTTTAAACATTTTATTTATTTATTTTTAGAGAGGGGGGAAGGGAGGGAAAAAGAAAGGGAGAGAAACAATGATGTGAGAGAGAAACATTGATGAGCTGCCTCTTGCATGTCCGCAGCCAGGGACCTGGCCCACAACCCAAGCATGGGCCCTGACCACGAACTGAACCAGCCACCTTTCAGTTTGCGGGGCGATTCCCAACCCACGGAGCCACACAAAACAGGGTCTGTGATGTACATATTTTAATGCAACTGTTTTGACATTTGCATGAATATTGTAAGGAAAGGTTAAGATATCATTAGAGTATTTTTAACGGACACACACTAAAAAAGACAATAATGCTTGAAAGATAGTAAGGACATAAGCAATGAGAAGATAAAAAAACTGCAGTGGTATTCTTTTTCATTCTGTCTTTTTCAAAGTTCTGTTATCTTTACTTTTACTCTGTGAATATTGTTCTTCCTACACCATGATTGCATTTCCTCACAAGTAGACTTTTTCAGAGTCCTTCTCACTCTAGCGCACTTTGCCCCTCAGCTCTCCCAGTATCTATGTCAAATAAGTCAGGCACCTTTACATGCCCCAGGCCAGGGTCAATAAATAGGGTTCTTTATGGAAGGCTTTGTTTTCTAAACACAATCTACCTCTCTTCAAGTCTTCACAGAGCAGGCCTGGCAGACCATGACAGCTCTTGGCCCTACACAGTCTGAAATCGAGAATTTGGTTCTTCATTTTCAATTAGACTGTACTTATTGATTCAAATTTTAGTACTTCAATTGTACTCTTGACCAGACATATACAAGCTCCCTCTGGTCACAGCCAAAATTTCGCACAAATGTGAATGTTGAGTCAATTCAAAGCTAACAAATACTCGCTTCTTATTTCAGTTAAGAAACAGCCCTCGCTGGTGTGGCTCAGTGGATTGAGCACTGGCCTGCAATCCAAAGGGTCCCTGGTGCAATTCCCAGTCAGGACACATGCCCAGGTTGCAGGCCAGGTCCCCATTAGGGGGTGTGTGAGAGGCAACCACACATGGATGTTTCTCTCCCTCTTTAAAAATAATAAATAATTAAAATTGAAAAAAAATGCTGCCCCCCATAAAAAATTATTCAGATCCCTCTGCCATTTGAACTCAAATCCAAACTGCAATATTTTAAAGGTCTTATAATAATTTTTCACTAAGTTTTATTTTACTTTTCTCCTTAGAACTGACTTCATTGTAGGACACTGTATGCAGAGTAGATTCTGCAAGTCATAAAGTCACAAGTTTGTGTGAAAGGTCCATGGGACTCCACCAAACCTTAAAGAAAATTTTATTTTAAAGATTTTATGTGTTTATTTTTATACAGAGGGAAGGGAGGGAAAAAGAGAGGCAGAGAAACATCAACGTGTGGTTGCCTGTCACACACCCCCTACTGGGGACCTGGCCTGCAACCCAGGCTAGTGCCCTGACTGGGAATCGAACCGGTGACCCATTGGTTCGCAGTCAGCGCTCAATTCACTGAGTCACACCAGCTAGGACATAAAATTTTAATTACTTAAATATTATTAGTTGTAAAACAAAAGTAGAAAATATGGATAAATAAAAAAGAATAAGATATGTCAAGGTTGCAAGTTTGATTCCTGGTCAGGCTACATACAAGAAGCAACCAATGGCCCTGGCTGGTGTGGCTCAGTGGATTGAGTGCTGGCCTGTGAGCCAAAGGCTTGCTGGTTCGATTCCCAGTCAGAGCACGTGCCTGGGTTGCGGGTGAGGGCCCCTGTTGGGGGCATGCATGAGGCAACCACACATTAATGTTTCTCTCCTTCTCTTTCTCCCTTTCCCTCTCTCTAAAAATAAATAAATAAAACCTTAAAAACAAATAAATAAATAAACTCACATTGTTAAAAAAAAGCAACCAATGAATGCATAAGTGGAACAACAAATCGGTATTTCCCTTTCTCCCATCCCCTTCCCCGTCTCTCTCTCTCTCTGAAGTCAATACATAAAAAAAATCAAAAAACAAAAAAGAATAAAAATAAGCTCCTGGAGTTAATTGCCATGAACATTCTAGAACATTTTTGTTCTAATGACATTAAAAAGAAATTAGGCAATTAAATAAATCCAGAATTTGGAACATTTTATGAGCAAAAGTTGTACTCAAAAAGTCAAATGTAATAGTCGGGGGGATGTGAGGGGACTATCCTAGATTGAAAGAAATTTAAGGAGATAGAATAACCAAATAAATGCAGTGCTATATGACTCAATCATGGTTAAAAAAAAAAAAGAGCCATAAAGAAACACTTTGTGGATAATTGAGGAAAAATGAAAATAACTAGTGTTAGTTGTTAGAGAATCTGTTAGTTTTCTTGGTTGTGGTAAGGGTATTGTGGGTATGCTGAAGAATGTCCTCATCGTGGAATGCACACTAAAGTATTAGGAATGAAAAGTCACAGTGTTTGCAATTTACTTTCAAATGGCTAATCAGAAATCTTAATCTCTCTCTCCATATATATATGGTATATATGGTATGGCATATATATATATAGTATATATGTAAAGGAATATGGCAAAATGTTAAGTTTTCAAATCTAGGTGGAGAGCACATGTGTTCATTGTACTATTTCAACTACTGCATAAAATTTTTCAAAGTAATAGAAGTTATTAGCTTAATGAATTAGGATCACATATTCATACTCACATTTATTGCCTCGAACAGCATAAGCTAGCTTCAGTTCAGGGTAAAATTTGCCCATCTGCTCAATTACTTTTCCCGTTTGGAGGGCAAGCTCATACGTTGGGGAGAGGCACAGACACTGGCAGGAAGAGTGCAGAGTGAGAATTCAAGGCAATAGCTCTTTTGCAATGGGGAATTACCATCGGGATTTAGTTAGTCTTCCAGCTAAGGCTAAAGGAAAGAATATATAAAGTGTACACTATTTGATTCTTTAAACTGCAAAGTCATACGTTAGAATTCTCAGGGGTCAGAACTCTGGCTGGGTAAAAACACTTGAAAAACAGTTATTGGCCAGTGGAGTACCAAAACCTACAAGTGAGTAAGGATCTGATATTCAAATTGGAGACTAGCTTCCTTTTCACTTTCTCAGAAGGTTCTCAACTTTCTAATGAGTGAATAGTTGTAGTTGAAAGAGGTTTTTCCTGTAAGTAAAGGAGCCAAGCATACCAGCAGTATCCCAGAACTGGCAAACCACAGAAGGGAACAGGATTTTTGTTGTTACTAGATCAACTATGTTGTTTGTGTCCAACTTAAGGGGCTTTAGTTTATGTAAAAAGTAATACAAGACATGGCTTTTAATCCATCAAATGGCCTTTTTCTTCTAGCAGTGTGTCAGCAGAAAACCCAAATTCACCAAGCCCTTACCTGTGGGTATCTGTTTGCAGCTTCTACATGGCTGAGCATGGCCAACACAAAGGCAGCTGTTTTACCAGTACCAGATTGAGACTGGGCAATTAAGTTCTGTGGGCTGCACAAGAAAACAAACTGTTTAGGAGCTTAAATCTCAACTATCCTTTCAGTTAATAGAAATGAAGAATACTGAGCCTGGCTGGTGTAGCTCAGTGGACTGAGTGCTGGCCTGTGTACCAAAGGGTTGCCAGTTTGATTCCCAGTCAAGGCTCATGCCTGGGTTGCAGGCCAGGTCCCTAGTTGGAAGCATGCAAGAGGCAACCACACATTGATGTTTCTCTTACTGTCTTTCTCCTTCCCTTCCCCTCACTCTAAAAATAAATAAATGGACCTAAAAAAACACACAAAATATATTTTTTTAAATGAAGAATATGGGGGGGGGCATAAGGGGACAAAATGGTAATGGAAAAAATATAATAAAGATTTTTTTTAAAGAATAAAGCTTTATTAAAGCATGAATAATCAACCCTGGCTGGTGTGGCTCAGTACTGAGTGCCAGCCTGCGAACCAAAAGGTGAGAAGCAACTGATCTTGCACATTGGTGTTTCTGTCCTTCTCTTTCTTCCCCCCTTCCCGTCTCTCTAAAATTAAGTGCATAAAATCTTTAACAAAAGAGAAAAAAGAAGTGAGAAATCAAAATTAATTGCATTTTGTGGCAGAGTTACATGTTCTAGCTTCAAAAATACAGAGCACTATAGAGAGAAGATTTTATGATGGAATTTGAAGTATTATCTTTTATCTAGCCTTGAGACAGCACCCAGTGATTCTGTTAAAATGTGAGTCAGCTCACATCAGTTCTCTGCTCATAAACCTTCCAATCAGTCCCGATTTCATTCAGTAAAGTTGAAATCCTTATAATACTCTTGTGGGGGCAAAGAAAATAATTTTCCTTCCACCTTCTAAGTTCTTCTAGCTGGGCTGATAATCAAGTTAATATGAGGCATATTACAATTAATAGAAGAAAATGTCCAAAATGGATTTATGGATGTATATTTGGGGGTGTCATAAGAAATGGGACCTGAAGATGCATTGGGCAGTTGAGGTTTACATGCCATTTTGAACAAAGGAAGTGGGGAAAGGGTCTGGGATTTCAAAGGAAAAGTAGGCAATTTATAGAAAGATGAGAAATAGCAAACATGATAAACATTCTGGCTGCCCTGCCCAGAAACAATGGGACACAGAAGGAAGTTCAACAGAACAGGCTTTGCTGAAGTTTCTCCCTGTCTGCCACATCTAGTTTATATTCTGAAGTTGTGGTGTATCCTTCCTTTTAAGCAGGTTTTTCTATTTCAAATCCTTCAGGCTAGTAAGGGGGGAGAATCAAAGGTTCTTTCTGCATCTTTTGTTTCTTTTATCTTTTTAAAAAGATTTTATTTATTTTTTTAGAGAGAGGGGAAGGGAGCACAAAAAGGGAGAGAAACCTCGATGTGCAAGAGATACGTCAATCAGCCATCTCTCACATGTCCCCCAAGTAGGGACCTGGCTTGCAACCCAGGCATGTGCCCTGACTAGGAATCGAACTGGTGACCTTTCAGTACACAGGCTGGCACCCAGTCCTCTGAGCCACACCAGCCAGGGCTCTGAGTCTTGTTTCTTAATGATCAGCTTAAAATTAATACTCTAAAGGGCATATCTGAGATGGCAAAACTCTGGTCCATCTCACCCTGTAAAGTCCTACCCTGATCTGGCTCCCCATTACCTCTCTGCTCTCATCTCCTAGTACCCTTGCCGTACTCCACCCCACCACAATGGCCCCAGTGCCGCTCTGAAAACATGCCAGCCATGCTCCTGTCTTAGGGCTTCTGCATCAGCTATACTCTGCCTGCGACAGTAGTCTTCTGATCACAACACGTCAACTCTCTCCTGTCCTTCAAGTCTTTGCATTACCTACTTGATGAGATCCTACCCTATGCACTGATTTAAAATTGCAACCTACTGTAAAGTACCTTAACAAACAAGACATATTGGTAGAGATGTATGTTATGAATTATAGTAGTAAAATGTTATTGGTAGACTCTAGGTGGTGGGTATATGGGTGTTCACTATAAAATCCTTTCAACTTTGTTGTATGTTAGAAAATTTCATAATAAAACTGCTATCAGTGTTCCTGGCCAGGTAGCTCAGTTGGTTAGAGTACTGTCTCCAGTATGCCAAGATTGTGGGTTTGACCCCCAGTCAGGGCACATACAAGAAGCAACCAATGAATGCAGAAATAAGTTGAAGAACAAATTGATGTCTCTCTCTCTCAAATCAATTAAAAAAATTAAAAATGACACCTGGAAACTTATAAGCAATGGTGAACCTCTATCCCTACCTCAAATCTACTGACATGAGATTTTGCATTTTAATTAATTCCTAGGAGATTCATATGCTATGAAAGTGTGAGAAGCACTACATGAGAAAACAACCTTAGTAACTGTACTATTTGGTCTCCTAGAACAGTTTGTTTTTACCTACTATGTTTGACACAATAAATTTTTTTTAAAATGTTATTAAATCCTCACCTGAGGATATGCTTACTGATTTTTAGAGAGAGAGAGAAAGTGAGTGAGAGAGAGAGAGAGAGAGAGAAACATCAATATGAGAGAGAAACACTGATCAGTTGCCTTGCCTTTTCCCACATGTCCCTCGACCAGGGATTGAACCCAAGACCTCTCGGTTTACGGGACGATGCTCTAATCAACTCAGCCACACCAGCTAGGCCTGACACAATAAATTTACTATCCACGTAATAAAATTATGGTGTATATGAATTATATAAATGTATATTTACCAACATAGAAAGATGATCTTATAAAATTTTAAAAAGCATATAAAAAATTTATATCAATTTAAAAATATATATCATAGCCCTGGCTGATGTGGCTCAGTGGATTGAGTGCTGACCTGCGAACCAAAGGGTCACCGGTTCAATTCCCAGTCAGGGCACATGCCTGGGTTACAGGTCAAGTCCTCAGTAGGGGGTGCACGAGAGGCAACCACATGTTGAGTTTCCCTCTCTTCCTCTCTCCCTTCCCCTCTCTCTAAAACTAAATAAATAAAAATTTTTAAAAAGATAAAAATATATTTTTTCTATATACACACATATGTAAGTCTATATAGAGAAGAGCCTAGAAGGCTCTGTTCCAAGTATTAATAGTATGTGGTGGAGGGAAATTACAAATGATTTTTTTTTGTTGTTAAAATTGCTGATTTTGTTTTATTTTTTTATTGTTTTTAAAGATTTTATTTATTTATTTTTAGAGAGGGAAGGGAGAGGGAGAAAGAGAAACATCAATGTGTGGTTGCTGGGGGACATGGCCTGTAACCTAGGCATGTGCCCTGACTGGGAATCGAACCTGCGATGCCTGGTTCGCAGCCCGCGCTCAATCCACTGAGCTATGCCAGCCAGGGCTTTTTTTGTTATTTTTCATTTTTTAACATGTTTTTCTAAAATGAACATGTATTACTAGTATAGTTTTTTTAGTTTTTTAAATAGTAAGTTTTCAAAAGTAGAAAATTATCGATGAGATAGGGTTATGTCAGGATACATACGGCTCAGCAAGCATCAAAGGCAGTGCGTTCTCTTGTATCTTGGATGGACGGTTGAAGCCCATGGCGTAGACTCCCTGAAGAAGCTGCGGCTTCCTAGGAAAGCCATTAATAATGCAAGTCAATCTCTTTGGTTGAGGAAAGAAACCAAATATCTGGGGGATTATTTCCTCGTTTTAACTGCTATCACCCACAACTTACAACTAACAATACTCAAACTGTGCTGAACTGAGCCCAATGGTTAAGTGCAGATAAAATTTTTCTAGATTACCTGCAAATTTTACTTAATTACTCAAAGCAGCTAAATTTTTAAAAAAGATTGAACTTGTGATCACTCAAAATATTCTATTGTGATGAAAAAATATATGTAACAGGCCTAGGATTTCTATCTAAACACAAAGGGAAAGGAAGAAAGCAAACAAATACTCACAGTCGAAGCTCCTCAAAGGACTTCACTGAGTACAGCGGGGAGTTTGGGTCCCGCTGCAGGACTTCCACTTGGTTTCTGTTATCGACCAGGTTGTTTCTGATCAGCTTGTTGAGTAAGGACTGGGCAGCTCTGTCCTCTGTCAGGAAGAAAGAGAGCAAAGAATTTTAAAAATCTATAAAATCCACCATACATTCATCTAAATTTAATTGCCATTGGTATTTTAAGCAGTAATATTTGTACCAGGACTTCTAATTCAAGGTATATCATAGTTTTGATTTATAAATATAATTAATTTGTTTATTAAAGAGAAAAGTTATGGCCCTAGCTGCTGTGGCTCAGTGGATTGAGCGCCAGCCTGCAAACCAAAAGGTCGCTGGTTTGATTCCCATCAGGGTACATGCCTGGGTTGCAGGCCAGGTCTGCAGTAGGGGGCATGTGAGAGGCAACTGATAGGGGTATCCCTCACACACACTGATATTTCTCTGCCCCTCCCTTTCTCTCTCTCCTCCTCTCTCTATAAAAATAATTAAATAAAATCTTTAAAAAAGAGAAAGGTTATGATACTCATATATCCATTTGGGGCTCATATTCTTTAGAACTCTGTTCCTAATAACTGTCCTTTCATGAGATTATCTGTTTCTCTAGACCCAAATATTTACTTACCAATTTGGACTTAATATAAACTTAAAATGACTAACCTAACAAAAATTTCACAACAATGAAAAAACACAGAGAAATTAAGCCTGTCTTGCATCATATAAGCTGTTTGCATCTTGCTACCCATGTTAAGTGTAATGAAATACTGTTAAGTTTAATTTTATTAGACAATGGGGATGCAACTTACAATTTCTTTTATAATGCCCTGTGAAAAATAATCATTCAGGGAATATTTCCTGCTGCTGCTGAAGTTCATCAGTTGTTCAAAGTAAAATTTCTTTAAAATGTAAACAATTAGAATTCCTTCACCAATGACTATGCTGAACTTTTATTAGCACTGTGATTCCCATCAAAGTCGAGCCAAGTTACGTGTAAAAATGAAGCCTCTTAAAAATCCATTCTCAGCCCTGGCTGGTGTAGCTCAGTGGATTGAGCGCCAGCCTGTAGATTGAAGGGTCGCCGGTTCAATCCCCATTTGGGGCACATGCCTGGGTTGTGGGCCAGGTCCCTGGTTGGGGGATGTAAGAAGCAACCAACGGATGTTTCTCTCGTGAATTGATGTTTCTCTCCCTTTTTCTCTTCCCTTCCCCCATCTCTGATAATAAATAAATAAAATCTTTTTTAAAAATCCAGTCTCTTAGACTGTAGAACCTTGGTAATATAGCTCTCAGGCTGTGTTACCTTTCTCTTCTTCATCTGTCTTCTCTGCATTAGCATTGGTCTTGACAACAGCACCTTTATCAGACACAAAGTGGCTGTCACTCAAAATCAAATCCCATACCCAACAGCTGAGACAACTCAAATTCTACAACACTAGAAATGTAAACCCCTAAGAAGCAAAACAAACAAACAAACAAACAAACAATGAGGAAGCCAAGCCACAGATAAAAACGTATTATCATTCCTAAATAAATAAAGGTATGACACAATATAGCTTATATTTAAATACTTCCCTATTCTGTGTCCTCTTACCATACTTCAAAATGTTAATTTCCCTCATAGCATTAATATTTATGAAATGTTATATAAAGATGATTACAGAAATCAATGATCAGAAATCACCTTAATGCTCAACAGAGGAATACCTGTGCAAATCGAATTTCATCAATATATGAATACCATACTGTCATTAAGAGTCTGTGTATATAATTAATAGACATGTATCTTCAAACAATGTTGTAGTTACGTAAAAATATACAAAATACAAATTGTAAGTGAATTCAGTGAGGTAAATGTTACAATTTCCCCCCTATATTATTAAGTACATCAACAAAAATTCAAGAGACATCTTAGATTTTTGGTACATGATTTCAGGATAATTATAATAGGTTAACTCTCAGGTTACTCATACTTTGTCTAGTTCATGTCAAATTCTGGAATATGTGTAAAACAAGAAATAATCTTTGGCACTATAGTCTCATGGTTAGTAATATATTTAATAATATATAAGTCAATTAGCCAACCTCATGCTTATATTACAATTAAAACAAGACAGTCCAGTTTAGTGATTTCCAAGTCAAATAACTGCTAACATCTGCCAGCCCCTGTCTGGTTCCATATATGTTTTTCCAGACAGTTATGTCAAAAGAAATACTGAAGTAAATCACATTTGTTTTCAAACTAGTTTTTAGTTACTCACCATTGGCATCTGGTTTGATTTTCTCTTCTTTAAGATGCAAGTTGCTCAACTAAATGGAGAATATGGGAGGGAGGGAGAGTGTCAGAAAGATAACTGAAAAGATTTTGAACCAACAGAGCTTCCCCGGTGATGCTGAGGAGACATGAGCCGCTCTCAGGACCTATTCACTAGATTGTTCTGCCAGGCTCTTTTTGTAATCCCTAATTACAACCCCTGGAGAGAATTATAATTTATGAGCTTCGTTAATTCTCTGATACAAAGACCTCTCAATGGAATATCATTTGAGTTGCAATGCTCTCATATTCCAAACAAGAGGAAGTTTAAGAAGATCATGGAAAAAGTGTCTGTGAGTGGGATGTTGCAGGATCCGTGTGAGCCACAGGACCACAGCACAGACGTGAAGCCTCACTCACACTGAGGCCGCCTTGTGCTGGAGATCTGGTATTTTAAATGAGGAACCACTTGGAGGATCACGGCACACTGTGCAATCAAAATACCCAGCAGGCTGAAGTGGGAATAGGAAAGAAGGGATAGAGTGAGAGACATTTCAAAGAAATAATTATCAAAGATTTGGGTCAAACACTGTAATTAAAGATATCCTGCCAGAACTTATCTCCTCTAGTAGAATGAAAATACTCTTTTAGTTGCCAATCATACCTCAATAAAGCTGACACAAAAAAGAAAATACCTTAAAGACAGGAGATATTTTTATTTTTAATTGCTCTTTGGATGTAGCATAAAGCAGGTGCTGTAATCTTTAACATAATAAGTGGTGCCAATGACAATTCAGTGCAGAGTAAAAGTCACAAAAATAGGTATTTCTTTAAAAAAATATTTTGTTTATTTATTTTTAGAGAGGGAAAGGGAGGGCAAGAGAGAGGGAGAGAAACATCAACTGTGGTTGCCTCTTGTGCACCCCCTGCCAGGTGTGGGGGAACCTGGCCCACAACCCAGGCATGTGCCCTGACTGCGGATCGAACTGGTGCCCCTTTAGTTCACAGGACCATGCTCAATCCACTTAGTCACACTAACCAGGGCCAAAAAAAAAAGGGTGGGGGTATTTCTTAAAACACCACCCACACAGGTTCTTACAGCTTGAGGTTCATTTCTGTCTTTTCTCTAAGTTCAAGAAGGGGGAAAGACAAGAGAGGAATCAAAAAGTTGTCTGTTTTATTTATTTATTTTTAGGGAGGGACGGAGGGAGAAAGAGTAGGAGAGAAATACTGATCGATTGCCTATCATATATGCCCCAACCAGGGACTGAACCTGCAACCCAGGCATAGGCCCTGACCAGGAATAAAACCCATGACCTTCCACTTTGCAGGACAACGCCCAGCCAACTGAGCTACACTAGTCAGGATGAACGTTTGTTTTAACGGTTGGTTAATTAGGAATGGAGGAACTTCTACTTACAGAAACTGAAAAGGGTGTTTCTGGTGTCTCTGCTTTGGTGTTTGGGGGAAGGGGAGAACACACTGGAAAGACTGGCAAAAAAGGAAAATGGCAAAAAAAAACATCAGAAAACAGTAAAAATCTTCATTAATTCTGAAGAATAGATAGCACCCTAACAGATGATGAATATGAAGCAACCAGTGTGTGTAAGTAGGTTAGGTGCTCAATATCGTTTAGTCTTCACCAAAGCATTCCTCCTCCACATCCTGCCCATGAACCCAGTTTAAGTCCAGTAGTAGTCAGGGCTGTTATAAGAGACAGACGGACTGACTTATTGATAATATTTACAAGAGTAAAGTTAATAGTACTCAGTCATAGGGTGATAAATACTGCTTAAAATAAATGATTAAGGCTGAGGTCTAAATAAGTTAATGATGTATAAAACAGTTAAAAATATCCATTATTGTAAAGCATTTTAATATTCAATGACAAGAAGACAAACCATTCTTTTGTTGATATTGTTCAAACTGAAGTTAAGAGTAAATAGTTACATAACTAAAATACAATGTGTAGGAAAAGTTGGTAGTAACAATGTAAAATGAAACAAATAGATGTTGTTTTAATACAGTGTATCAGAATTCTGAGAGGTTCTAGCAGAATCTATAAAACAAACTCATCCTTCATTTGGCTGTAAGATTGCAAAACCTGTAAGGCAAAAGCAACAAGGAAGTAAAGTTTGTATTATCCATTGCAGTGTGAGTGGACCAAACACTGAAACTTATGTTGAAAGCAATTAGTTCAGATACCTTGCTCTGCTTTATTTATTTGGACCCAAAATGAAAAACCAGTTTCACTTGCGTCTTCATTAGAAACTATTTTAAAATTCAGAAATTAACCAAAGGGAAAAAGGCAAAAACACCCACCCTTTACTATCCACATTTTTCAATGCCTTTAATACTTTAGTTTTTAAGATACATTAAGATAATTGAAAACTATAGTTACACATTGTATTTTATTCAAAAGCTACCTGAGATTCTTGAGAGTAAAAAGGCAGATTTCATGATAAATGAACTACAGTGATTAGGGCCACAGGCAAAATGGTGAAATGGAGTCTTACACGTCAAAGAAATTAAGCTTAATGAATATTTAAAATACAGTAACCCAGCACTGTGTATGTCCTAGTCCCCGACGTCATGCAATGCCTGTGGGAGTCCTCAGTGAGGGTTCCATAAAGGCAGAGGGTAGCAGGGGTGTTTTTATTCATTTGTTCAGTTTTAGAATGTTGTGATCTATTATAATTTACCTGTGAATGGTTACCATATTCATAAATCTTATTGGCAACTAACTAATCCATAAAGTACAGACAAGTAATTTAAGATTCCTGTGAAGAAACTGTGAATTACAGTTAATAACAATAATAATAGCTATCACTTATATAGCCCTTATATTGGGTGTATCTATAACTGAATGACGTAGGTACTATGATTACCCCCATTTTACAGATGTGGAAACTGAGGCACAGGCAAATTAAGCAGTTTGCTCAAGGACATATAACTAGTAAGTCAGGGACCCAGAATACCAATCCAAGTCTGTTTAAATATAAAGTTTGAGGTCTTAATCTCTTCACAAAAGTGTATTTCAAAGATAATAGTAACCTCAAAGAAAATAATAATCTAAGAATGATACAATGGTGTAGCTGCTTTGGAAAACAGTCTGGCAGTTCCTTAAAAGTTAAACACACAGTTACTTTATGACCCAGCAATGCCACGTCTAGATATATATACCCAAGAGAATTGAAAATACTCTATGGTCACAGAAAAACTCGTGCATGAAATGATCACAGCAACATTATTCATAATAGCCAAAAGGTAGAAAGAATCCAAATGACCATCGGTGGATATGATGAGAGGAAAAAGAAATATGGTATATCCATACATTGGAATATTATTTGACAATAAAAAGGAATGAATACTGAATACCCACTGCAACAGGATGAACCTTGACAGCATTATGCTAAGTGAAAGAAGCTAGATACGGAAGACCACAAACGTATTGTACAACTCCATTTATATGACATGTCCAGAACAGGCAAACCTAAACAGACAGAAAGTAGATTACTGGTTGTGTAGGGCTGA
The DNA here is from genome assembly GCA_004024845.1 of Tonatia bakeri. Taxonomy (NCBI): domain Eukaryota; kingdom Metazoa; phylum Chordata; class Mammalia; order Chiroptera; family Phyllostomidae; genus Tonatia; species Tonatia bakeri. Next base: position 13,504 of record PVIA01006987.1, read on the forward strand.
GAGGTTGGAGGGAAATAGGGAGTGACCGTGAAGGCATACAGAGTCTCTTTCTGGGGCGATGAAAAGGTCTACAATTGTGGTAATGGCTGCACAAGTCTGTGGATATAATAAAAAACAGAGAACTGTGTGTTTAAATGGATAAAATATATGATATGTAAATACCTCAATAAAGCTTTTATTTAAAAAAAGATAGGGTAAAATCCCACCATAATACTCTAAAAATAGGGTGCTGAGATTCAGTTTTGTAAAATTTAGGGTTTTGTTGTTGTAAGGTAGATAAAATGGCTAGTACAGATCTGCCAAAAATGACAGGAGCTAATCATATTACATCTGAATGTTCATTATTGCAGGGTGAATTATGAGTTTCTGTTCTATCTTAAAAATAATTCCAACAATGTGAACTCAAGCAAATAAAAAAAAAGACAAAGCTACTAACTCCTAACAAACTCTTTTAGGCATATTAATGAGTTAAGAGAATGACAATCTAATCTGACCTAACACAAAGTTAGTGGAAAAAAAATTCAAAACTATAAAAACTATTTGAAATATATATTCATATTTACAGTGACTACTAAGGTTTTTTCTAAAGTGTATATTGTACCTTGAGATATTAAAGTATAAAGCCAGCAAAAGGAAGCACAGGAAAACATTTTAAAACATTATTTATTTTATCTTTATCTGAGCTTTTAATTACTTTTGTGTGTTTTATAATGTATATAATATATTTAGCAAAAGAGTATACTATGCAATTTCTAAATAGAGATGTATATATTCAGAACACATGTCCAAAAGTTTCTGACAGAGCCAGGTAATGGAAAAACAGACTATACAGCTCATTTACTCAACAGTGCCTGCTAGGCTAGGCACGGGAAATGCTGCGATGAGTAAAACTAAGGGCCACAGTGGAGGAAGTGGGTGCCATGATGAAAATGGGAGCACTGAGTGAAACCAGGTACACGAAGTCCTGAGACCTCCTGCCCCTCCCACTCCTGTCCCTGACACTGACACTGACGCAGACCCCTGCCCTCCCCACAGGGAATCTGAGGACCCCTCTCTGCCAGCCAGCAAGAATGTTCTGAAGACACTAAAGAGATAGAGGTCAGAATTGGTAAGGCCCACTCATGTATTTAGAGCTTTCACTTCTTTGTTTAGATACCCACTCTTAAATATTAGTAGATAAGAATTAGACATCTGAGAAGTCTCTATCATGAAAAAAAATAATGAAACAAATAGATAAAAGCACCTAAGGAGAACTAATATTAATATCCTCAAAATTATGAGAGGATATTATGGCCATGAAAGCAGCAAGATACTGTTTATAAGAAGGAACACTGCCCCAGCTGTTGTGGCTCAGCTGGTAGGGGTGTCATCGCATAAACCAAAAGGTCCTGGGTTCAGTTCTGCTCAACACATGCCTAGGTTGTGGGTTCCATCCCATCTGGGGCACATACAAGAGGCAGCCAATCTCTCTCACACTGATGTTCCTCTATCCTCCTCTCTCCCTCCCTTCCCCTCTCTCTAAAATCAATAAGTATGTCCTTGGGTAAGGATTTAAAAAAAAAAAAAGGAAGAGTAAGGGGGAAAAGTTAGCTCTTGTAATTAAAAATGTGATAGTAGAAATGAAACAAATAGGTCAGAAAGCAGCTGAGAAAAATCTCTCAGGAAATATGGCAAAAAAGACAGATGGAAAATAGAAGAAAAAAGATAAAGAACTCTCTTCAACAAACGCTGGAACATGTATGTGGAAAAAAATGAACCTTGATCCATACTTCCTACTACATAAAAAAATTAATTCAAGTGGATCATAGGCATAAATGTAAAATTTAAATTTCTAAATCTTTAGTAGGAAAAAAAAAGGTCAAAAGCTTTGTGGCCTTGGGCAAGGTATATTTCTTAGAACACAAAAAGGACTAGTCATTAAAAAATTGATAAGTTAGACTGAATCAAAATTGAAAATGTCTGCTCTTTGAAAAGTACTGTTAAGAAAATAAAAGGGCAGGTTGCAGTCTGGAAGAATATATGGTAGACCTCTTTATCCACAGTCTTGCTTTCCATGAATTCAGTTAACCACAGTTAACTGTGGTCTGAACATATTATATGGAAAGTTACAGAAATAAACAAATTGTAAGTTTTAAATTGTGCCGTTCTGAGTAGCATGATGAAGTCCTATAACATCCTGTTCTGTCCTTTGAAACATCCCTCTGTCCAGTGTGTATACACAGCACAGTAAGATATTTTGAGAGAGAGATATTTCATAACTTTTCTTACAACTAGTGTTATAATTGTTCTACTTTATTATTAGTTGTTGTTGCTAATCCCTTACTGTGCCTAACTTATAAATTAAACTTTATCATAGGTATGTATGATAAAACAGAAACGTAAAAAACAGTATATATAGGTTTGGTAACATCTGTGGTTTCAGGCATACACTGCGGGTCTTAGTAAGTAGCCCCCTCAGATAAGGGGGAACTACTGTATATGCAAAATACAAACCTATTAAAGGACTTATATCCAGAATATATAAAGAACTCTCCCAACTCAATAATAAAACAATCTGATTTTTAAAATGGATAAAAGATTTTAAAATCACTTCAAAAAAGTTAATATGGATGGCAAATAAGCACATGAAAATATTCTAAACATCATTAGTCATTGGGAAAAATTTAAATTGCAATCACAGTGAGATACCACAATATACCTATTAGAATGGAGAAAAAACTGGCTATGCTGTGCTGGTGAGGGTGTGGAGCAACTACAGTTCCAGTTCATCACTGATGAGAATGCAAAAGGGTACAGCCACTTTGGAAAACAGTTTGGCATGTACTAATTTACAAAGTTAATAATACTTTTAATATATAACCCAACAAATCCCATTATTAGGTATTTAACCATGAGACACGTAAGCATAAGTCCATACAATTATCTGTATCCTAATGTAGACAGTAGCTTTCTTCATAATCACCAAAACCTGGAAAACACCCAAATGTCCATCGATAGAAGAATAAGTAAACTGTGGTATATTCATATAATGGAATATTATGCAGTAATAAAAAGGAACAAGATACTGATACATATAACAACATGGCTGAGTCCCAAATGCATTGTGCTAAGTGAAAGAAGCCAGATTTTTCAAAAGGTCACATATTATATGATTCCATTTATATGTTTGGAAAAGGAAAAACTATAGTGACAGAAAACAGATGAGTAGTTACCAGAGAAGGACAGGGAGAAGGGACTAAATGTAAAAAGTTTGAGGGAACTGTTGGGGAGTGATGGAAATGTTACATATTTTGACTCTGGTGGTGATTATACAAGTGGATACCTTTGTCATAATTCACAGAATAAGGGTAAGTTTTATCATATATAAATTATACCTCAATAAACTTGACTTTAAAAAAGCAGAGGGCCAGTCCAAGAGATCCACCATTCACCAAAAAAGAATTTTTAAAAAAGGGAGTAAAGAAAAAACAAAGGGGAGAAATCAACAATGAAAATTTTCGAGAATATTTCCCATAGCCAAAGGACAAGAATTTGCCAAACTGAAAGGGACCCACCCGGTGCCCAGTAAAATGGATGAAAATACACTCATACCAAGACATACAATGAATTTTCTAATGATGGAGATAAACAAGACTCTCCACGCTCAGAAAGGAAGAACAGGTCACATCAGGAATGAGTCAGATGTCTGTCACATCTCAACAACAAATAATAGAAATTTAAAAGGCAAGAGCAAAAAATGCCTTTAAAGTTGGGCAGGAAAATAATTTCCAACCCCAATTCTACATCTAGCCATAGTGTCAATCAAATGATAGGGCAAAATAATATATTTTTGGCAATGGAGTTTTAAAAGTTTACTTCCCATATACTTCCAGAAAGTCAATGGATTGCTCCACTAAATCGAGAAAGATGGAGAGTGGAGACACAGAAAGGACAGGATCCAATACAAGAGAAGGGGACAGGATCCCCAGTAGTGCTCTAAACACAGGGGGACTAGTCTAGTATGAAGCAGGCAAAAGACCTGGGAAAAATGGAATTGATGGAATACTTGATGTGTCTGACATCCTGAGATAAACTTAGACAACTAGCAAAGAACTTAGGGTTGAATCAAAGTGCAAACACTATAAAACAAAAACACAAAGCAATTATAAACTCCAAGGAAAAATAAAAAATTTTATAGGAAAGTAAAACTATTCATGTTACTAATAATATCAACTTTGAAATACTGATGAACTAACTAAAAATCACAATGTAATAGTGAAAAGGTAGGGAATAACAAGGTGTACATGTGTGGTGAGGAAAGAGTCAAAATCAATAAATAGTTAAAATTGCAAATTCAAGAAGCAGCAAAACAAGCATGTTATTTAGGGAATAAGGAGGTCAATATGGTAAGTCAGATTTTTTTTTTAAGATTTTATTTTTAGAGAGAGGGGAAGGAAGGGAGGGAGGAACAGAGGGAGAGAAAAATCAATGTGTGATTGCCTCTTGCGCGCCCCCTACTGGGGACCTGGTCCGCAGCCCAAGGAATATGTCCTAAGAAACCAACCCGGGACCCTTTGGTTGGCAGGCCAGTACTCAATCCAATAAGCCACACCAGCCAGGGTCTTTTTTATTTTTATTTTTATTTTTTATTTATTTATTTTTTAGAGAGAGGGAGTGACGGAGAAAGAGAGGGAGAGAAACATTAATACACATCTATAGGTTGCCTCCTGCACACCTCCAGCGGGGGACCTGGCCCACAACCCAGGCATGTGCCCTGACCTTTGGTTCTCAGGCCAGCACTCAATCCCCTGAGCCACACCAGCCAGGGCTAAATTAGTTTCAAGAGAGTCTCTGGGGAGGAAAAAAATTGGTTGTGGTGGGAACCAGTGTTAAAAATTGACTCTGAACTATTTGTGTTATTACTTATCAGTTATAAAAAATAAGACAAAGCCCCTGTTCTCGAATTCACAGAAATTAGTACTAACAGAAGCAGTTTCAAAGCTGTATCAGAACTTAAAGAGTGTTTAGGTGAGAGAAATTAATTCTATACATAGTAATGTTTAACACATATCGTGAGTGTCAGGCCCAGAACAAAGTTAAAGCAGGTCAGGAGGAGATTTACTGACTGCCAGGCCTATTGAGTGGCTCATTCATCATCATTTAAGGAAGCTGAAGAAGCACACAGATACGAGTAAACCATGGTCCTCAAGCCCAAGAAGCTCAAAATCGGAGAATGGGAAAATGACATCTACAAAAGTGATACACTCCAGGGTACATGAGTGCAATCTACGATCAAACCGGATTCCAGGAACAGGCAGGTGGCCGGGCTCTTCATAGATGGGAACCCTCACCTGCGCTTACGTAACACGGGAAGTGGGTGAGTCAACAAAGCCAGCTCAGGGTCCAGGCTCCATCTCCACCCGCATCCCAACCGATCCGGACCGACGCAGGGAGTGTTCATTCCCAGGGATCTGATTCAGGGCCAAAACTGACCGGCTGAGCCTTTTACGGCTGAAACCAACTCACCGACTCGGCCGCCGCTTCCTGCTCGTCCACCGCCAGGGCCCACGAGTCAGTGGCCATGGTCCCGGGGGCGGGTGGGATGCTGGTGCTGGTGTACTCGCCGGCTGGCGCCGCGCGATCGTGGGCTCCCGGGGGTCGCGGTGAGCCCGGGTCCGGCCCCACAGAGGGGTAAGTCATTCGCTCCGGCGCCGGGGACCGGAAGCGGCGCGCGGCAGTGACGTCAGAGCCCGCGTCTGCTGTGGACCGATTGGGGCTGTGCCTTCTGTTGCCTTCAGATACCCTCACCCCTGCTTAGTTCACGCTTTCTAATGTAACTTCAAGAACCGCAGACTGAGGCAGTTATCTTAAAGCGCCTAAGCTCTTGTCACCGTAGAGCAAAACCATAATCCCGCCCAAGACAGTGGGATAGAAGCAGTTCACACAGACTGAAGACAACGAAACACAAAACCATTACAGATAGTCATCAAAATGCGTATTGAAAGAAGCAGATCTTTTTTCTCACTCTTCAGGTTGGTAATTTCAAATGCCCAGGTGTTGGCCAGGGTGTTGGGAATCAGCCCCCTCAAACACCGTTTGGTTAAAAATGTGTCCTAAATGTGACTACGTGGCAGCACCTTGAAAAATACTTAGAGGAATTTCACCTTGAAAAATACTCAAGGAAGGTGCTAGGGAAATGGGTTCCAGACAGAGGATCGGAGACAGGAAAGAGCAAGGGTGTTGGTGGAGCTGAACAGACACAGACTTTCTTGGGTGTTTGTGGGGATGGATAAGAGCCAGGGAAGAAGACGTTGGTAAGAGCTGGATGAAAGGCGCAGAAGAGGTGTCACTTCAGGGAACCTCTCCCGACTGGCATGACTCTTGAAGTTAACTGTGCCTAGGTTAGAGTCCCAGCCTTCCCGTGTAAGGATTTTGACTGGGAGAATTTTTTAAAAGGCAAAAATATCTTGTGCTTTTAGAAAGATAAGGTTTAAGTGTGACAGATGCTTTCTGCTAACTAGAGTCATACAAGCTTCTCTCCCCTTTACTTCACTAGAGACAAGCTGGGCATTTTCCTGCAACTTGAGAAAATGAATCCCCACTTCTCCTGCTTTGCCAATATTACACTAAAATAAATTAATTTCAAGCAATAGTGGTCTTTCTGTGGAATTTTACCTGGAGAATAAATTGTCTGGGAAACAATAAAGCAGTTCCCAGCAATCCTTTACTTGTCATGATTCTTTTCCTCCTGCACCCTTTGGAGGGTTAATTGGGGAAAAATTTGGGGGTCCTACAGATGAGGATGTACAGAAAGAAAAAAGGCAGACACACAGCCTGGGAAGCCATGGCTTACATCTCAACGTGTCAGAAGCAACCCTGAGAATATTTTTCAGAGGGATATTGGTCACAGGGCTAACGGAGTCTAATGAATTTTTTTTTTTACAGTTTAATGCCTTGGCTGGTGTGGCTCAGTGGATTCAGTGCCAGCCTACAAACCAAAGGGTCATGTGTTCAATTCCCAGTGAGGGCACATGCCTGGGTTGTGGGCTGGGCCCCACAGTTAGGGGCATGCAAAAGGCAACCTATTGATGTATCTTTCTCACATTGATGTCTCTCTCCCTCTTTCTCCCTCCCTAGCCCCTTCTCTAAAAATAAATAAATAAAATATTTTTTAAAAAAGTTTAATGAGGTTAAAAATTAAGTCATCTAAGGTGCTGACTGTATGTAATAGGATACACTTATGCAAAAAAAACAAACAAACTTGCATATTTGCTAGTACCTAGTATATAAAATATTTAAGATGCAAACCTGATAACAGTGGCTGCTTCTAGTGAGGGACTCTAGAAATCGGGTGGGAGAGATTTCCTTTTCGTTATGTACACTTGAGCTTCTGAAATTTATGTTCCATGTGCATGGTTTCCTTTTAAAATTGTGAGTATTTCAGACAAGAAGGGGAATAATATAAAAAACATCTAGGTTCCCACTTCAAGGTTACAAAATAAAACAAGACTCAGTTGGAGTCCCCTGTGTATAGCCATCCCAAGAGACAGCAGCTCTCCTGAACTGGGTGCTCATCCTTCTCTAAATATTTCAGCATATGTTGCTTATTCTATTTAAAAAGAAAACTTAGGCCCTGGCTGGCGTAGCTCAGTGGATTGAGCGCGGGCTGCGAACCAAAGCATCGCAGGTTCGATTCCCAGTCAGGGCACATGCCTGGGTTGCAGGCCATGACCCCCAGCAACTGTACATTGATGTTTCTCTCTCTCTCTCTTTCTCCCTCCCCTCTCTAAAAAAATAAATAAATAAAAGCTTAAAAGAAAAAAAGAAAACTTAGCCCTGGCTGGTGTGGCTCAATGGATTGAGTGCTGGCCTGCGAACCAAACAGTGGCCAGTTTGATTCCCAGTCAGGGTGCATGCCTGGGTTGAGGGCCATGTCCCTGGTTGGAGGCATGTGAGAGGCAACCAGTTGGTATTTCTCTCACTCTCTTTCTCCATTCCTTCCCTCCTCTCCAAAAATAAATGGATAAAATATTTTTTTAAAAAAGGTTTAAGGATTCTAGACTCTGGTACCTCCATCCATTATACCTGCACAATGTATAGACTCCTGCTAAAGGGAAATCTGGTCTCCAAGGTGTAGTATGGAGGCAGGACTCAGGAATAAAGAGCAACAAACAGATTTGAATTCAGCCTCCGCAGTTAATCCCACATGACCTTAGGCAGCCTCTTCTCGGAAATCATAGGAAATACCCTTCTCACAGTCCGCGGATTCAACGAGATCACAAGGTTACAGCCATGGGTCCAGTGCCTGGCGAAGGCTCGATAACTATTAGCTATTATTATAGTGGTGACGCAAGAAAGACACCCAAATGTGGGGGAAAAGGTCAGGTTTCTACCCTCGGAGATACTCACAGCGCCCAAGGGCAGGGAAACAGAAAGCACCCCAGGACACGACGTTGGCCTCCGCTGCCAGCAGCCCCAGCCATTACCAGGCAGCATGGCGGTTACCTCCATCAACGGCCTCTAGAGCCTCATTGGCTGAGGCGTGGGAGCCAATCGGCACGCCCAGGTACCATGGGGCAAAGGGTACAGGCTCCAGCAGGGGCGCCGTTGTGTAAGTTTTGCTACTTTTTGCTTGATACATCGCTCTCTGGCTAGACTGGGGACTGCCTGAGCGCAGGGCAGTATCTGCTTTCCTTAATGTTGATCTTCAGGTCCTAACGCATGATAGACATTCATTTGGTGAATTAGGAATGCCCACCCCTTGGGTAGATCAAACTTTTTCATCTTTGTCTCTGAACAAAAAGGTGAAAAATTCCATTCTGGAGTTTAGGCCTTTGCTACTCCAAGTGTGACAGCCCAGAAGCATAGGTATGCCCTGGGATCCTATTAGAAATATAGAATCTCAGGCTCACTACAGACCTACTAAATCAGGATCTACATTTTAAGATTCCAGCTGATGCCTGTAGCATCTTATGGTCTGAAAACAACTATTCAGTCACTCCCATTTGACCTGATAGCAAATAAATGGACATTCTAAGTCTACTTTATAGACGCTAATAGTAACTTAGATGCCATGGGAGAGTCAGAATCCAGGACTACTCTTTACAAAACCAAATATTTCACTTGAACTGTCTCGAGCCCTTGTTATCTTTTCGTGTGCCGAGACGAGGGTACACCAACGTTCTGCTGGAGAGCGAGCCACGAGTACAGATAGCACTCACTCTCACCCACAGGCCTATTTGCTCAGCCCAGAATAAGAAGTTTCCTAAAATACACACGTTGTATTGAGGTAGCTTTCCTTCTATCAGGTAGTTGCCATCTACAAGAGAAAAATATCATAGAGAGCTGGGTAATTACCTGAATAATTCGTGTTTAGAAGAATGTGACTTTTGGGCCGCAATTGCAATTTCTCCTTGTTGCCACTGGATGTGGTGTGTGGGGCAAGCCCCTATGGGAGAGTCAAATTCTTAGCCAGGAGTTTCTTTGTTTTGAGCAGGAAAGAATTCAAGAAGCAGCCAGACAAGAGATTAAAGCAGAAGCAAGTTTATTGAGCAGAGAAGATAAGCAAGGAAAGCCACGTGGAAAGAGTAGCGGGCCCTTCTCACAAGAGAAGGAAGAGAGACCCCAACTGTCTCTAGAGGTTGAGCTTATATCCGTTTGCAGTTTCTATGGAAAACTGCTGGTGTGGGGAAACAGAGAGTGGGAAAAAAAGTTGGGATTGACTTTAACCTTTACAAGGTATATTTTTTATCCTTGTGTTTTCCTTTTATGTTATGGGTGAGTGGCTATTAATCAATCTTTGCAGGAATTTTCTTTGTTTTGGAGGCTCCTTGTGGTCTACATGCATCGCTGGTCAGCCAAGTTCCATGTCAGGCAGCCGGTAGCCGGCCCCTGGCTTAACTTTGTTTGCTTTTGTTAATTTATATAGTTCTCATGCCCCTCTTCCATATAGGTGAATAAAAAACATTTTTTTAAAAACCTGTCTCTAATTCTTTCATCAGTGAAGGTGCTACCTTAAAATAACAGCTCTGGCAACATAACAAAGTTATGGAGGTGACAGCCTATATTATTTTATTTTGAAAGTGCAATTTGTATAGTTTTGGTTTTCCTATTAATTGTGGTGGCATGGAATTCTGACCTATTTCTCAGATCATTTAGGTTAAATATGCCTAATCTTTCTGGGCCCATTTGGCTCAGGACAAACACTTGTCTCACTTGGTTTTGTCCTTTGCTGTCTTATGCTCATAGTGCCTCAGTTGCCTGTTAGTATCAGCTGTTAAAAGCAGATACTAATAGTAACTCATTATAAGGTTATGACAATCAAAAGCCTAGATCAGTGCACGCTGCATACTATTGCTCAACAAATGTTAGATGTTATGATTATTACTGATTGCTGTGAACTGGGAAGTTAAGGTGATTTATTTTTACTTCCTTTGGAGCTTTATCTATTTTAATAGGATGCTATTACATAAAAAAAGTAAAGATATTCTTCAATATCTTTAACCCTGTTATGAACAGTGGCACAATTTCATACCCAGGTATTTTGATGTATCAGAAGATGTAGGTTTTACAGTATGGGTTTTGGAGTTAGATGTGGGTTTGGATCCTGGCTCTGCACCTTACTCTGCAATGTGACTTGTGCCAGGTAGTAACCTCATGCATAAAAAAGGCATGCCAGTTGACCAGCCTCATAGTTTAAAAATCAAATAATCCCTATGAAGTTTTTAATATACCTCGCATATAAACATTAACTCTTGTTTCTCAAAGGCAAATTGACGGCCAGAGGCCAAATTAATTGTCCTTCAACGATTAAATTACTTCTTCCACACTAAATCCACGAAGGTCTGACAAGGACAAGTGCATCCATAGGCTCATTATATCAGAATTTTTCAGGTCTGCATATCATTCTGTAACTAAAATAAACAGAACTGTACATCAAGAGCTGTGACTTCTAGCAAACACACGTCACCGTTTCTTATTAACCATATTGACCATTTGTTCTTTCCATATGGAAACCAAAATGTCAGCCTCCAGGAGGCCGCATCCTACCCTATCGTGTGACGTACCCCCTTCTTTCCCCGCCATTGCATCAGCCGATTTAGAGCTGCCTTCCCAGAAACCAACTAAGAAGCTCGGATTGATTGGCATGCTTACTGGCCAATAAAAACTCGTAGAGGTAGAGTGCCGTGGGGCACTTTCCCTCCTCGCGCTCTGGTTGGACCGGGCGGTGCGCGTTGCGGCTGGTGGTGGCTCGGAGCGGGTACCTCTGCGTGTCTTCGAGAGCTGGTAATCGCAGACTGCTGGCGGTGGGCTCTGACTTGGGAGTGCGGGACCGCGACCTTCGGCAGAAGTAGGCGGGTCTCGGAAAAGGGCGAGAGCGGCTGGGCGTGGGGTGTGAAAGCCGAGTGGGCACTTCGGGTCCTTGGCTCAGGCCTCGCGATACCTCTGGAAGCGGACTCTGGGCTGGAGCCGGGGCTAGGGCAGCTCCTGGGTGCACACGGCCGCCGAGCGCTGGGAGTGAGACGGTCTCCGGTGGCCTTGCAGAGAGGACTACGATCTTGGGAGGATCACGGTTGCCATTGACTACCCACCCAAAGCTGAGGTGTTATTTCCCCGGGTTTGTATCTCCTGGGGGTGGGAGGAATGTGGTAAGGGTGGAATCTCCGTGAACCATTCTCTTAATGCTTAAAATTAGCTACATAACTGCTACTGGTCCAGGACCCATCATGTTCAACTAGTACTTTCTCAGTTTTCGTTTCCTGTTGTGCTTTAAGTTCATTCAGAGTTTGCTCTTAAAAATGTATTAATACCTTCTCATGAACTACTTCAGAATTCAGAGACATCTCCCCTAATGGGGAGATGGACACTGAACAAGCCTTCAAATTAGGAGGGAAGACACCTGGGGTTTGGATAATAAAATGGGGAGAATCTGATCGAGAAGGAGAAGTCTTCCTTAAATAAGTATATGAAATTGAGGTATCAAAAATGAGAAATTAACTAGGAAAAGGGAAAGAATGGGAGTAGAGTAGACAGCGTACCTGGCAAATGAAGAGCTTGTTGAAAAGTCCTTAAATCAAAAGGCGAGTGTGACTTAAGGTACTCAAGACTTCTACAGCTTCTACTGAGAAGTGGAATCTGAGGGCCCTCCTTTGTGCTACCTCTAAATTCTGTAGAGCCTACCCGCTTATCATCGCATATATTGAATAGGTGAATCAGTGGTGGTGGTGGCACAGTTTTTAATAATCCCAGCCTTTATTTGGCTTATTATTGTCGATATATTGGATTCTTTTACATCATCCTGCAGTTATTTCTGTATACGATTCTCTCACCTTAGTTCCTAGTACCACAGTATGCATTCAGGAAGTTGAGTGAATAAGCAACAACAGAAAGTACAGTGTCTCTGAATTTAATTGCTTATTTGCCTCAGGTAGTCCAGGTAGAGGTGGAGCAGTGAACGTTGTAAAATAGCTGAAATAGTGCTGCTCAGAATCGCTACCATAAGTTCATTTTTGGCACCATTATTGAGATTGAGAGCCATGATGAGAAGGGATAAGGAAGAATGTGGTGTGACAACGTTTCTAAAGACTCTAGCCTTGACTCCTTGGCATGGGCACAGAGTCCTTATCTGTGGGGATTTCAGTCAGCTACTTGGCTCCATCAGCCAGTGTTTCACCATCTTTTTGCCCAAAGGGCTTTTGTTTGAATAAAAGTTGATTGAGTTGTGAGTAAATCAACTGAAATTTCGGTTGAAACAAAATCTGAGACCTGGCCAGGTGGCTCAGTTGCATGGAACTTTGTCCTGTACACCAAAATGTTGCGGGTTTGATTCCTGGTCAGGGCACATATCTAGGTTGCGGGTTCGATCCCTGGTCGGGGTGCATACAGGAGGCAGGTGAGATGTTTCTCTCCCACCTCAATCTCCCTCTCACTTCCTCTCTCTCCGAAATCAATAAGCATATCCTCAAGTGAGGATTTTTTAAAAATCTGAGAGTCAGAGTTTCATGTTCACTGTATACATCTTTCTTTATCTTCCTCATGTTAAACAAAAAATTTAACATCCACGGCTGAAGGTCTTTAAAAGAAAGGTTTTGTTGGGCCATTACTAGCAAGAAAAGAAGACCAGGTCCTGAGACTGGAGGTCTAAACCGCCAGCAGCTGCAACATGCCCACCATCCCGGAGTTGGGGCAGGAGAAGAGGTGGAGGGAGAACGGTGCAAGTTGATATGGAAGAGTTCACACTGGCTCTTGGTGAAGGGTGTGGGAGAAGGTGAAGCAGGGCTAGGGCTAGGGTAGGGGCAGAGTCTGAAAGGCAGTGTTTGCTCCTTGGGATGGGTGGTAACCCAAAAGCCGGAAAGTTCGTTTGTAAACAAGAAGCAAAGGCTGCTGGAGTATCAATGGCAACTGGCTATTAGATAATCGCGGAAATCGTCCCCAGAAGTTAATTCCAAGTTCCAATATACATTCAGGAACATGGGTGGTTCCTATAGATTTAAGTTAGAACAACTCAAACTTCTTTTTTTTTCTTTTCACTCATCCACAGGAAGAAAACTTGGAGCTAAGTGACGTACTATCATCCATTCAGTTTCCTTAGGGCTTTCCAGTTTACAAGTTGCATCCTAGTGCAGGATGGCTTTTGAGCTTCATACCCCATCCAGGTGGAGTGGGCAGAGTAGATGTTATTTTCCTATAACAAAGGAAACAGAGAACAAAGTGACTTATTTAAGGTTTAGAGTTGGGTTAAAAATTCTAGAGACTTTTAAATATGTTGTGAATGAGATGGTTCCCATTTCTGTAGACACCCAGTGCTGCGTGGTATGGCAGCCCCACGCTAGTGGTTGGTATCCTCCAGCAAAGCCTGTCACTTCTCCCCAGCCTGCCCCAGAGAAATCATGATATATATCAAAGGGCTTTGAAATCATAAAGTTGTTTTACTTCCTAATTTCCGTCTCTTCTGATTCCCTCTCTTCCACTGACTGTGTGCTCTACCACCTCAGTGTGGCTGAAACATCCTCACTCCCTAGTAACCTGATAGCTGGGGAAAACAGCCGTTTACTGGTTGTGATTCTGGGGGTGCTCAGGTTGGGTAGAGGTCGGTTCATGCCTGATAAACCCTTTCCCAGGTCCACTGCTGCTGACAGCAGCCTTCCAGAGATATCAGGACTCCCTGAGACATTGGCTTTGGAGATAATGGAACTTTTCACAGAATGTGAATTAGCACATAGGTTAACATAGAGCTGGAAAGGTCCTTAGACTAAGTTATTCTAGTATGGACCCCTCCTTTGTTGGTAAAGTGAAGTAACTCAAGGACTTGAATCTAGGTATCCTGAACCTGCCCCTTCCCCCAACCCTGGAGTGGGCATCTCTACTGGACTGTAAGTTGTGTTTTTCCCATTTCTTAATTCCTGGTCTAGGGCCTGGCACAGAATGGATACTCCTTCCATATTTTGGAATGAATGGATACATGCAGAAAAACCGCCTCCTACTCTCCTTGGTGTGATGGTGTATTGACCCTAGTGAACTTGGCATAGGAAGGAAGAACAAATGGGGCTGCTGTCTGCTGGCACAGCAGGTTTTGCGCGTGCCCCAAGTTGGAGACCCAACCCACAATCTGGACAGGTGCCCTGACTGGGAATCGAACCTGTCACCTTTTGGTTTGCGGGATGATGCCCAGCCAACTGAGCCACTCCAGCCAGGGCTTGTGCCGCAAGTTTTGCTTTGATGATTATTTTAGCTTTGGACATTACAACATAGAGGTTTTAGGATTGAACTGCTTACCCATGTCCTGCTTTGACTTGGCCCGAAAAGCCAAGAATATTGTGCAATGTCTGGTTATCTCTGAGTATCAATTCCCCTGATTTTTCTTCATTTTTTCCCTTTAGTTAGTCCTGTAGAGTTACTTTCAGGATGGACTCAACCCTCACAGCAAGTGAAATCCGGCAGCGGTTTGTAGATTTCTTCAAGAAGAATGAGCACACCTATGTTCACTCATCTGCTACCATCCCATTGGATGATCCCACATTGCTCTTTGCCAATGCCGGAATGAACCAGGTAAGGTTTTTTCCCTTCCTCTTGGCTGTTTGTCCACATAGGAGGCAGCAGAGCTGTGATGAACGCAGAGCTCCCAGAGTCAGACAGAGTCCAGGGTCTGCCACTCACTGTGTGGTCGTGTGGAACTTACTTTATGTCATTGAACCTCTGTTTCATTGTCTATGGATTGAGGTATAATAACTGCTTGCTTTAGGTTGTAGTGAGGGGTAAATAAAGTTAATGCATTAATGTTTAACACAGTATCAGAGTAGGTCCTCAAACATTAGCTATTACTATTTTTGGTTGTGATGAGAGACCCTGATATCCACAGATAAAATTTGTATGCCTCTCAAGAAAAATACAACCTGTGTCTAGGCAGTAAAGATTTTTTCCCATGGGAAAATCTGTGTTTTATTAGAATCTTGCTGAGCCCTGAAGAGATTTGTTAACCTAGTTACTGCAGTCCTCCTTCACATCGCCACTGTCTGTGTTTTTTCTTTATAAAACAAGTTGGTTCTGCAGGGTTCTTTCGAAGCTTCGCTTTCATTCTCATTCTGGGACATGCAGTTTTATGTTTTGTTGGGGTTTATTTTTTTAGCTTCTTTCTTGAAGCTGTTGCCACCAATGCTGATCTGGATCCACTGCTGAAGAAAGTTTATTAAAAGTAGGATTAGTGTTTGGGGCTGTTGAACTATAAAAGATATTTTTCTCTAACAATAAGACTTATTGAGTCTTAGAGAAAACAGTTTTTTCTTGAAATAATGGGAGTTTTCACTGTGCCTGTGACGGTGAAAACCGTTTACAGACCGATATGGACTGCGAGTGGATTCTGGTTTGCGGGTGCCCTCCGGGCTGTCCTGCGTCCGTTCTCTTGGACCCCTGTTTGTGCGCAGCAGACCCACCAGCTGCAGAGGCACCGTGCTCTGGGATGCACTGATGTTTTTTCTCCTCTCAGGTCTCTCTTCTGGGATGGAAAATGAGAGGCAGTGGGGACATTTTCCATCTTGCAGAACATTAACTGAGGATTATAAAGATGAAAATGTTTTCAGTTATGTTTGTGCGTCCTGTGCATACTCCCAGAATGTAGGGGTGCCAATTTTAGGTGGACCCATTCAAGGTGATGGGTTTTTTGGAATACTGGAAGGGTTCTATTCTATATAGGTGTGCCTAGGCGCATGTGCGGAGTATACGGGGTGGAAGAGCCGTGGGAGTCCGGTGTTTGTAAACACTCTGAATAACGATAGCTGTCACACAGCGTGCGCTTGCTCTGTGCCAGGTACTGCTCTGTGTCTTTTACATGCAGTAGGTCATTTAATCCTCGCTCCACAGCTCCCTCCTGAGACACTGGAAGCTCGTGTAAGTTACCCATGCTCACATAGCTGGTGAATGCCGGAGTGTGGATTTGAACCTGGGCCGTCATTTGCTTAACTTTTTTGCTCTATTGTCTCTTAATCAGAAATATTTTGAGTGTTTTGTTTGCTTTTTAAAAAATTATATTTATTAGGTGTTCTCCTTTTTTTTTTTTAATACTATGCTAGGTGCTGGATATACAGAGATACTTAAGATAGCTTTTGCTTTTAAAGAATTCATGGTCTAGCACAGGATTATGCGATGGAACTTTCTGCAATGATGAAAATGTTCTGTATCTGTGCTGCCCAATATGCCAGCCACCAGCCATGTGCAACTATGGAGCTGACTGAGGAAGAGTTTTTCTTTTTTTCTTTTTTTTAGATTTTATTTATTTATTTTTTAGAGAGGGAAGGGAGAGAGAGAGAGAGAAATAGCAATGTGTGGTTGCTGGGGGACATGGCCTGCAACCCAGGCATGTGCCCTGACTGGGAATCGAACCTGTGATGCCTGGTTCGCAGCCCGCGCTCAATCCACTGAGCTACACCAGCCAGGGCTGAGGAAGAGTTTTTCATTTAAAAAATTATGATTAATCACTATTTCATTTTAATTAATTAAATTTTTCATATTTACAAGTGGCCAGTGGTTATCAAACAGGACAGGTCTAGTGGGAAAAATAAGGCGAGTTACACATATAACAGTGATACATCGAAGCAAGGCAATATGGTTTCCTTACACATGCGGTCGTACTGACTTTACTTCGTTAATGGAGGTCTCCGATTTTTTCTTCCTTACCACCTTTCCTACCAAAGCCAGCACATCAGTACTAGAACCAGTTCTCCCAGAAAGATGACAGAAGCCTCGACTGTCAGATTTGTGAGGAAGGGCATTTTTCAGTACCTCCACCTTTGGCTGTTGTCTTAGATCTGGCAGGCCCTTCCCCCGCACAGGTGGTGTCACCAGCAGGGACCACTAGAGAACTAGGACCCGGGAGAGGCTGCTCCAAGATAGGTTGCCTCTGCTGCAGCCCCATGGGGCCACCTGCCTTTGAGAAGTTTCTGTATGCCGTGCTCATTCAATCATGAACCGAACAGTCTGTGTGTGGTCTCTTCCTGCCAGTGTGTGACCACCTGACACATCTACAGCTCTTTAGAAGTAGAAACGGGCCCTTCCTTTTTCAGTTCAAACCCATCTTCCTAAACACCATTGACCCGTCCCACCCGATGGCAAGGCTGCGGAGAGCTGCCAATACCCAGAAGTGCATCCGAGCCGGGGGGAAGCACAACGACCTGGACGACGTGGGCAAGGACGTCTATCATCACACTTTCTTCGAGATGCTGGGCTCCTGGTCTTTCGGGGATTACTTCAAGGTGAGCTCAACACAGGAGATCCGCTGGGGTTTTGAGCGAGACGCCATCGCCACTGAGGGAAGCGGGTTCTAATTTGAAAGTGTGAAATATCCCATAGGAGCGAATCTCCTAAATGATGGTGTTTTAAGACTTCCTGGAAGCAGTACCTGTAATTTGATGACTTCCATTCACAGGTGGATTTCTTGCATAATTCAGTCATCAGTCCTGAATTCTGCTGGGTTTATAATGAAGATATTGTAGTTTTATATCCCTGTTACCAGGATCCGGACTTTTTGTCCTCATGCTAAATAGTAGAATAAGCCAAACACTGGTTTGGCCATTTTCCAGATCTTTCTTTTTGTTCTTTTTTGTAGGAATTGGCGTGTAAGATGGCTCTGGAACTTCTCACCCAAGAGTTTGGCATTCCGGTTGAAAGACTTTACGTTACTTACTTTGGTGGGGATGAAGCAGCTGGCTTAGATGCAGACTTGGAGTGCAAACAGATCTGGCAAAACTTGGGGTAAGAGTGCAACACCCGTTTGGGGAGCGTGGAGAAATAAAATGATGTTTAAACTTAGTGCTCGAGTGGGCTCTTATAGCTCAGAGTACGTTGCCATTTCCCGTTTGGCAGTGAAGGCAGGGTGACTGGGAGTAATTACTCTTTAGCACACACATTGTTTCTTAGTAGGTTTAATTGGTGATTCTGTTTTGGAAAGCCAACATGAGTCTCTGTCATATTTTTTTATTTTTGTATATTTTTAGAAATTGCATATAATGCGTACAGTAAAAATTCAAACTGCATAGCAGTGTAAAAATAGGAAGTAGAAGATCTCTAAGATTCATCATTATTAATAGTTTGTTACCCCCTTTGTATTCGTCCAGGCCTTTTTTGTATTTCTGTAGCTCCAGATGTATCTTTTTAAACAGAGAGGTATTCTTCATGTGAAAGAGTTCACTTCTTGTGGACATGTAATGGCCTCAGACAGGTCAAGGACAGACGAAGTTTGGGTATTTGTTATTTTTTTTACTTGGGGCGTGGGAATGAGGGGCAGGGGATGAGCTGGCGGAGGAGGCGAGAGAGGAGTAATAAAAGCCACTTGGGTTTTTTTTTTTTCACATGTGGTGTAATTCTACAGTGGAATCACACATGTAGCACGAAAGGTGATGTGATGGATGAGCTGTGTGTGTTCCGCGCTTTGGACTGAAGAGCGTCCGTGGGGTGCTGCATCGGGGGGCGCTGACTGTGGGGTGCGGTGCCCCGTGGACAGCCCACGTGCCTGTGATGTCCGTGCCTCATTTCTTGTTCCTTTTACTGAAGTCTGTTCAGTCCTTCAGTGCCTAGCTTTTCAGCGCAGTTAAGCAATGCTGCCTTTTTTTCCTTCACTTTTACTTCAAGTATATTATTCCTATTTCATTTTATTTTATTTATTTTTAAAGATTTTATTTATTTTATATTTTTAGAGAGGGAAAGGAGGGAGAAAGGAGGGAGAAAGAGAGAGAGAAACATCAATGTGCAGTTGTTGGGGGACATGGCCTGCAACCTAGGCATGTGCCCTGACTGGGAATCGAACCTGCGATGCCTGGTTCGTAGCCCACGCTCAATCCACTGAGCTGCACCAGCCAGGGC
This sequence comes from Tonatia bakeri, assembly GCA_004024845.1. Taxonomy (NCBI): domain Eukaryota; kingdom Metazoa; phylum Chordata; class Mammalia; order Chiroptera; family Phyllostomidae; genus Tonatia; species Tonatia bakeri. The sequence continues at coordinate 32,833 of PVIA01006987.1, forward strand.
TCATTTTATTTTATTTATTGTACTTGGTTAGACTCTAGTCTGAATGTACTTGGACATTTTGGGCAGTAATGTATGTGAAACTTAAATACTAATCTTGACTTTTTTTTAAGATTTTATTTATTTATTTTTAGAGAGGGAAGGGAAGAAGAGAGAGAGAGAGAGAGAGAGAGAGAGAGAGAGAGAGAGAGAGAGAGAGAGAGAGAGAGAGAGAGAGAGAGAGAGAGAGAGAGAGAGAGAGAGAAACATCAATGTGTGGTTGCTGGGGTACATGGCCTGAAACCTAGGCATGTGCCCTGACTGGGAATCGAACTTGCAATGCCTGGTTCGCAGCCCGTGCTCAATCCACTGAGCTACACCAGCCAGGGCTAATCTTGACTTTTTAAAGGGTACTTTTAAAATTTATTTTAGAGAGGGGAAAGGAGAGAGAAGCAGAGGGAGAGAAACACTGATAGGTTGCCTCTGGCGCGCCCCCTACTGGGGACCTGGCCCGAAACCCAGGTGTGTGCCCTGACCCTTTGCTCTGTGGGATGAGGCCCAGCCAACTGAGCTAGGCTGCTCAAGGCTAATCTTGACTTTTTGAATCCTGTTTTATTTGGCTTCATCTGTATCTGTGCTTTGTTTATTATGTAAGGGGGGGGGTTAGTGCTTTGTTATCTAGCAACTTTCAGCAGTCAACCATTTTGATATGTTTTAATCTTATTAAATTCTTTCTGGTATCATCTTAAAGGACAGATGACTAAATTGGGGTATTGGGGGTGACTTTAATCAGCAGTTTTTTTAACACAAATACTGTCACATTATATAGTCATTTTTTAAAACGAGGACCATTTGTCAAGGAAATTTGTCCAACGAGGAAATTTGTTTAAATTCTGGTCTTACTCAGCATAAACCTTTTCATTTTTATGTGTTTCTTTCTAGGCTTTATCCATGTGTTTGCGTACTTCTTTTTAGTTAATGATTGGAGCATATATATATTTTGACATTCTATTGTGATCAGTCTTGAAGAATGATGTTCTGCCTTCCTAACAGAATCTGTAAGCAGTCTCAGCATTAGTAATGGCCAAAGAGTGGCTGTCTTTGTAGAAATTTATAAGGATCTCTTTTTGTGGTGGATGCGAGTCCGTGTTAAATTCTTGCCAGTGGCTATGGCTGGGCTTATCATCCCCTCTGCGTGCAGGCTGGATGACTCCAGAATCCTCCCCGGCAACATGAAGGACAACTTCTGGGAGATGGGTGACACGGGCCCGTGTGGGCCCTGCAGTGAGATCCACTACGACCGGATCGGTGGTCGGGATGCTGCACATCTCGTCAACCAGGACGACCCCAACGTGCTGGAGATCTGGAACCTCGTGTTCATCCAATATAACAGGTGGCCTTGGGGTCCTGACCCACTCCTACTAGGGGTAGCGCCTGTGCTGGAGCTGCCTTGAGAAGGAGGGATTCACAGCACGGTGCTGTCTTCTCGTCCTGGGCTTTGGGGACAGTGAAGTAGTGCTAAAGCAGGCACTAAAGGCATCATAGGATCTTATGTCATATTCCGTAAATTTTAGTTTTCAGGTTTTCCCTCTGGTCTCTGGGTCAGGGCTAGGCTTATTTATTTATTTCTCTTCATCCGAGGACATTTAGAGAGAGAGGAGGGGGGAGAGAGAAACATCAGTGCTAGAAGAGCATCAGTCGGTTGCCTCTGCTTACATGGGATCCTGGGATCCTGGACTGGAGACCAAACTAGGCATGTGCCCTGACCGGGAATTGAACCTGCAACCTTTCGATTATGGGATGACGCTCCAACTAACTGAGCCACACCAGCCAGGGCTTGCTTATTTATTTTTGGAGGAAGGGAGAAAGAGATGGAGAAACATTGACCAGTTGCCTCTTGTACACGCCCCAGCAAGGGACTGAACCTGCAACCCAGGCATGTGACCCTGGCATATGCCTTGACCAGGAATCAAACCAGCAACCCTTCTGTTTGTGGGATGACACCCAGCCAGCGTAGCCACACCAGTCAGGACCAGGCTTATCGTTTTACAAATTGGTTTTATTTCCCTTGATACCTGCTTAAGAGTTATTTCTGTAATGTCATTTTTTGCTGAGATTTGGACTATTATTTTAAAGTTTTATTTCCTTCTTTTTTTTTTGAGATTTTATTTATTTTTAGAGAGAGAGGAAGGAAGGGAGAAAGAGGGAGAGAAACATTAATGTGTGAGAGAAACATCGATTGGTTGCCTCTCACATGCCCCCAGCCTGGGGACCTGTCCTACAACCCAGGCATGTGCTCTGACTAGGAATCAACCAGAGACCTTTTAGTTTGCAGGCCTGTGCTGAATCCACTGAGCCACACCAACCAGGGCTAAAGTTTATTTCCCTGAAGCTTTGCCTCCTTCCTAAAGAAACCCTAGAGGACTTCTCATTACCTTTCTCCCTTCATGCCCCTCCTTCCACCGACCTGGGTGGGGCAAATGGCAAGAAGTTAGTCCACATGCTGCTGTGTAAATGCGTTTTAACCAGCAGCCTGAGTCCCCATTTCAGCTTCCTTTCTCCCTGGGTCACGCAGGGAAGCGGATGGAGTTCTGAAACCTCTTCCTAAGAAAAGCATTGACACAGGGATGGGCCTGGAGCGACTGGTGTCTGTGCTGCAGAATAAGATGTCCAACTATGACACTGACCTTTTCGTGCCTTACTTTGAAGCCATTCAGAAGGTACGAGTTCTTTTGCAAACAGTGCCAACTTCTTTGGAAGTCGGACCCTTCGCAGTGCCGTCAGATGTAGAACCAGGTGCTCTGCCAGCTGAGGCAGCTGTGACCGTCCTCCACCTTTACTGCTACTAGCACAAGGCTCTAGGCACGAGGCACTGTGGTTTGTGGAGGGCACAGGGCAGCTGGGGGCTCTCCCACTGCTCTCACCTTTCTTGGGGTTGGGAGATCAGGCGGGAGGATCGTTCTTTCTCCAAATGCCCCTCAGTCCTCTCGGAACTTTTTTGGGCAAGGCACCGCCAGAAAGGCTGTTCGCTCATACGCCGCCTCCCGTGTGTTATCTGTAGGGCACAGGTGCCCGGCCGTACACTGGGAAGGTTGGTGCTGATGACGCTGATGGGATCGACATGGCCTACCGAGTGCTGGCTGACCACGCTCGGACCATCACTGTGGCCCTGGCCGACGGCGGCCGCCCTGACAACACGGGGCGGGGGTGAGTATGTTACGGGGCAGTGTTAGGGCTCTGTGGAACTTTGTGATACTTTTCTATTTTTTTCTTTGTCTTCTAGCTAGTTGGAGGGAAGCTTTATTATTTTAGGGAGTTTCAGCCCACACTAAAAAGTTGTCACTATATCTGTGCTGCCAAGTACAGGTGGGAAGGATTGATAGAGTATTGGCAGCAGCGGGGGTAGGGGTGGGTCTTGGTCTTAACTAGCTCCAGGCAGATTCATTACTGACAGGCAGGGCCTGGGATCGTGGACATCAAGTCCACCATTTGGTCTGTATTTGTTACCTCCATGTCGGGTCAAGAACACAAACCAGGATTACCCCAGGTCTTCCTTGGTGCATATTTGGCATATTACTGAGTTTTGTGCTGGAATTCATAAAATTGACCTTGGGGAATTCAAAAAGAAGCAATCACAGGATAAAAGAAAGTCTTTGCAAGAGACTATAATCCCAAAGAACTACAAAACGTTCAGCTGGGGACATGTCTGATTGGGCACCGGGTTCTGCCTCCTGTAGGTATGTGTTGAGACGGATTCTCCGCCGGGCCGTACGATACTCCCATGAAAAACTCAATGCCAGCAAGGGTTTCTTTGCTACGTTAGTAGATGTTGTTGTCCAGTCCCTGGTAGGTCTCTACTTCCCTGCTTGCTGCTTCTGTACTAAAGCACATACCTTAAGGGGGCTAGGGTGGGAGGTAGCATAATGTTAATGAGAATTTTTAAAGGGGTCCTGAAATAGTCACTGGCTTCACTGGGCCCACATCTGTTTCCTCTCTTCCAGGGAGATGCGTTTCCTGAGCTAAAGAAGGACCCAGATATGGTGAAGGACATCATTAATGAAGAAGAAGTGCAGTTTCTGAAGACTCTCAGCAGAGGGCGTCGCATCCTGGATAGGAAAATTCAGAGCCTGGGAGACAGCAGGACCATTCCTGGTAAGGACCAGTTTCTTCCTTTCTCTGCCTAGGCTGTTTCATCTTTCTGGAAGAGGCAAGCCCTTTTCCCCCAAACTGACAGTGGACTCAGATATCTGCAGAGGCTGAGCAAAGCTTGTGGTATAAAATGGGGTTTATATTAAAATTACAAAGTATATTACTATGGTAAAGTATCCCAACAACACAGAAGTAAAAGGGAAAATCCTCTTTTCCAAATAGATTTCTCAGAGATAACAGCTCTTAAGAGCTTGGTGTATTCAGGACTTTTCTCTATTTGCGTACAAATTTGTGTGTGTGTGTTTTCAAGCAAAAATGGGACCATATTATATATACTGGGTTTTGAAACTTGCTTTACCAGACCGGATAAATTGTAAAAGTACTTTTTCTTTTTTATCCCCCCTCTTTTTTTAAAAGATTTTATTTATTTATTTTTAAACAGAGGGGAAGGGAGGGAGAAAGAGAGGGAGAGAAGCGTCAATGTGTGTTGCCTCTCAAGTGCCCCCTACTGGGAACCTGGCCCGCAACCCAGGAATGTGCCCTGACTGGGAATCAAACCCGTGACCCTTTGGTTTGCAGGCTGGTGCTCAATCCACTGAGCCACACCGGCCAGGGCTCCTTTTTTTATTTTTTTATTTTTGTGTTTTCTGAATGTGTTTTTTTTTCTTACTGAAATATAATATACAAGGGGAAATCTGGTAAATTTTTACAAACTGAACACACTTGTTTAAATTAAGAAACAGAGCTTTGCTAGGAGACCTCTTACACCTCCTCCAAGTGATTTCCAAAAGATTTGGTGGATTTAAAAAAAGAAAACTTATTTATTTATTTATTTTCAGAGAGAGGGGAAGGGAGGGAGAAAGAGAGGGAGCGAAACATCAATGTGCAATCAGTTGCCTCTTGTGCGCCCCCCACTGAGGACCTGGCACACAACCCAGGCTTGTGCCCTGACTGGGAATCAAACCGGGGACCCTCTGGTTCATAGGCCAGCACCCCATCCACTGAGCCACACCAGCCAGGGCTTTTTGGGGACTTTTAAAGAAAGCAGGGAGTGGGATAAGTGAATGGTGGCCCAGGGCAAGCCAGAGGGAAGTCTGGAGAGCTAGAGGTTTAGACTTTACTGCCCAGCTCTGCCTCCCAGGGTCAGGGACCTAGGGTGCTCATAGCCAGAGCCTGATGGGGTTTTTGACAAGTGCACAGAACCAACACTGACTTGTCTTTTCTCTTTAATCCTTTCTGTAACTGTCACTGTCCTCCTGTGGAGGACTTGGAGTAGAAAAGAAGGGGGCTGTCCACGTTACTTGACAGAGTTCCTCTGTGCTCTGTAGGGGACACTGCTTGGCTCCTCTACGACACCTATGGCTTTCCAGTGGATCTCACTGGGCTGATTGCTGAAGAGAAGGGCCTGGTGGTGGATATGGACGGCTTTGAAGAGGAGAGGAAACTGGCCCAGGTGAAGAATTTGGGGAGTGAGCAGGAGCCACAGCGCCTACAAAGGCAGGACTTGGCTGCAAAGCAAGCAAGAGTTTCCTTTCATTAAAGTCTTGGAAATTCTGGTTTTCCCTGACAGTGGGTTTCAACAGGGGCATTTTGGAACCTGGGGACATTTGGTGATAATGTCTGGAGATATTTTTGGGTATCACAACTGGGAGCATGATGCTCCTGGCATCCAGTGGGCAGAGACCCGGGGTGCTGCTCAGCATCCTGCAGCGCACAGGGCAGCCCCCAGCAACAAAAATCACGTGGCCCTGAATGTCCGTAGTGCTGAGCTTTGCATTGGGCGCAGTGTAGCAGTTTTGAGTGCTTCAGGGTTCTTTCCCTTCTACATTAGGGTAACTGTGCTTGTTTCCCTTCCTGGCAGCTGAAATCACAGGGCAAGGGAGCCGGTGGCGAAGACCACATCATGCTGGACATTTATGCTATCGAAGAGCTCCGGGAAAAGAGCCTGGAGGCCACAGATGATTCTCCGAAGTACAGTTACCTTTCAGACTCCAGTGGGAGCTACAGTACGTCAGCTGGGCCTCGGCGGGGCCTCTCCTGTAGCGCTGCACAGCCCTGCTTTGTGGTTTTCTACTCGTGGAAACTCTTGGCGGTTGATTTTCCTTAACTCTTTATTTTGAAATAATTATAAATTCAGAGGGAGGCGGGGTTTTTTCTGGTTTGTTTTGAAGTTTACAGGGAGATTCCTTGTATTCTTCGCCCGGTTGCCTCTCATTGTAACATCTTCAGGAAATGGACCTTATACGAGTCACAGTGGCTGCTGAATTTTGCACTGGGGTAACAGGCTAAGGTTATGAAGAACAAAAGAAAGAAACAGGCACTACATGTTTTTGCTCTTTCGCTCCAGCAGAAATACCTAAATCTACCCAAGCAAGCCCACAAGAGTATATTCTTTGTGAATTGACCTTGAAGTAGGGATTTTATTACTACTCTTGAAGAACTCGTAATCAGATCCACCAGTTTCTGCTTGGTGGATCAGAGTCAGGGTGGCCGACCGCCCCAGTTTTCCCAGATCTGTCCTAGTCTCGACACTGAAAGTCTCGCATCCCTGAAAGCCCTCGGGTCCAAGCGAGCCAGGGCACTTTGGATGCCTTGCTGAGTGTTGTATTCTCTGGTGGAAAGCTAGCATGTTAATTCTTTTCCTGGAATCTAGTTTCTCCTTGCTGGAACGAAATTAGGTAGTGAGGCCCTAAAGAGAGTTTGAGTAGCAGAACACAGCAAACAAACGCCAGGGAAGAAAGTGTGTGCGCAGTCACTGACCTGGTGTCCCCCTCTGTGCAGCGTTCGAGAGCACGGTGGCCACAGTGATGGCCCTGCGCAGGGAGAAGAGGTTCGTGCAGGAAGTGTCCACGGGCCAGGAGTGTGGGGTGGTGCTGGACAAGACCTGCTTCTACGCTGAGCAGGGAGGGCAGATCTACGACGAAGGCTACCTGGTGAAGGTTGATGACAGCATCGAAGATGTGAGCTGGCATTCTTCGTTGTGGGCCGGGGAGGGGGTCTGACCAGGGGCCAGGCCCAGGCCAGGGTGGCTTTGCTTGCTCCTCAGCACTCTTGGTCTGGGGGCGCCAACACAACTGACCTCTGGGCTGTGTTCCGTGGTCCGGGTTTCTGAAGCCGCGGGAGCTGCTGATGGCACTGTGTTGCTTTCACGGCCATCAGGTGCCCTGCGGCAGGCGCTCGCAGCCAGGGTGCGCAGGCTGGTCCTCGGTTCCTCCACGCTGTCCTCACAGTGAGGGGGCAGCTCTCTGAAAGACCGACGTCCTTGTCAGTCTCAGACTCCAGCTCTGCCGCTGCGAGACTCGGGATGAGCCTTGGAGGAGCGGCCTAGTCAGATATGCGTGAGCGTGTCTGAAGTGGCGTGTGTATGTAACGGTAAATATGTACATCATGCTGTGTGTGCATGTCTGACACACATAATGGTGTTAATGGTGTGTGTGTGTGTATACACATGCCAGTGAGGAAAGTCTTAGAGAATGTGTGTGTGTATAATTTGAATATGTAAAGAGAATTTATTATATGTGTTTGTTGGTTTACTTGTTGGTCGTCTCCTTGACTCCTTGTAGAAAACCGAGTTCACGGTGAAGAACACTCAGGTGCGAGGGGGGTATGTGCTGCATGTGGGGACGATCTACGGCCACCTGAAAGTGGGGGACCAGGTCCGGCTGTTCATCGACGAGGTGAGTCGAATCATGCTGGTCTGCCTGCCTGGGGTCTGACTGTAATTGCCCCCTTTTTCTTTTTTAAGTTTCAGCTTTATTGAGGTACAGTCGACATAGACTTCTGTGATGTGTGAAGTGCAATCTCAGGTTGTTTAACAGTAGGGTGCGCTCTGGGAGAGGTGGCGTTAGGCGAGTTTGCCCTTGTGCACTCGCCGTAGAAGCCTAGGCGCTCACAGAAGCCTGAGCGGTAGGGCCGCCCACTCACCCCACGGAAGTCCACGGAAATGCCGCAGTGCGTTGCATGACTGTGCATCCTGGTGATTGATGGACTCACTGGTCGTCGTGAAGAGAATTCCCCTCCTTGGCTTGAAATTGGTCCATCATTGCTATCACTCCGAAGTAAAAGTATACGTAGATTACTCCGAGTGAATTTTGTGAGGGACGTGTCTGAGAGGTCGATCTCTGTGTTGCTGTGTCAGTCCACGGTGATTTCAGCTGAGATCCTGCAGACTGGTTTTCACGGATTGCCTTCCTCCAGGTTAACCCCAAATACTTCTTTAGGGGCCAAGGATCCTACATCAGTTAAGAAATTGCTTCTACTGCATGTAATAGAACTCCAAAATAACAGTAGCCTGAAACAAGTTAGGAGCGTGTTTCTCCCCTGACAGCCAGGGGGACGTGGAGGCTGTGCCCGGCAGAGTCGTCAGGCCCAGCTCGTCCCTGCTTACCGCCCTACCGTCATCCCTGGGGTGTGGCCCTTGGTTTCATGGTCCAAGAAGGCGACTCGGATTCGTTGTCTAGGTCCGGGGTTGGCACTGTTTTGGAAAGGGCCAGATTGTAAATATTCGGGGCATTTTGGGACATACGGTCTCTGTCACTGCCACTCAGCTGTGCTTTTGTGGCACAAGAGCACCGTAGACCATGTGCACACATGTGCAGGCGGCTGTGTTCTACGTGACCTAGTCATCAAAACATGACAGGCCGGATTTGGCTCGTAGGCCACAGTTTGCCAAGTCCTGTCCTAGGCAGGGAGGAGGAGGAAGGTGAAAGCATGCCTTTTCCCTTTAGGGTCTGCTTACAGCACATTGACTAGGCCTTAGGCACACTTAGCTGCAAGGGAAGCTAGGAAATGTAGTCTTTATTCTGGGCAGCAGTGTGTCCAACTAAAACTGCTAGCACTTGGGAAGAAGGGGAGAGCGAGTATTAGGGGACAACGAGCAGTCTGTTGTAGACCCTCCACCAGCCGGCTCTGCCCTTTCCAGCCACGGCGGAGACCGGTCATGAGCAACCACACAGCTACCCACATTCTGAACTTTGCCCTGCGCTCCGTGCTTGGGGAAGCTGACCAGAGAGGCTCCCTGGTTGCTCCTGACCGCCTTCGATTTGACTTCACTGCCAAGGGAGCCATGTCCACCCAACAGATCAAGAAGGCCGAGCAGATTGCTAATGAGATGATCGAGGCAGCCAAGGTAGGTGGGATTGTGTGTAAGCTCCGGGGTCCTGAACCTCACTCCTTCCTGCTCCATCACCTTCTGTCCACGGAGCTTCGGCAGCCCAGGTGCTCTCACTCCGTCCTACCGTGTTCCATGTTCTGTCCTACCGAATTCTGTCTGGCACACAGGTTTGCCTGAAGCAGTGATTCTCAAACCGCACTGTGGTGGGGGCGGGGTGGTGTTCCGTGGAGGGGCCTTAGGGCCCCTGGGGAGCAGGCAGGGAGACGTCTTTGCTCCACTCCCTGCTCAGGCAGCCAGAGCTCTTCTAGTTAGCTTTGTTTTACGTTCCACATCCACAGGAGGTTTGGTTCACAGTTTAACAAAGCATTTGTGGAAAATCCTATTTCGATCCCCTCGACAACACACGGAGCCGCCTTTCGGAGACTCCAGGCACCGACAGCAGCGCTGGGGTTAGAAGCCCAGAGGCCTGCCTGCAGAACCACACTCTCCCTAGTGCTTCCGGCGGCCCCTCCAGAGAAGATGTTTCCAGCTTTAGTTTCTGTCTTTGTTCCCCGCAGCCTGTCTATGCCCAGGACTGTCCCCTGGCGACAGCGAAGGCCATCCAGGGCCTGCGGGCCGTGTTCGACGAAACCTATCCAGACCCCGTGCGGGTCGTCTCCATCGGGGTCCCAGTGTCTGAGCTGTTGGACGACCCCTCTGGCCCTGCTGGCTCGCTCACTTCTGTTGAGTTCTGTGGGGGAACGTGAGTACCTCGGGGTGCAGCAGGGCGGGGTCACTGGCATTAGTTACCTCTGGATGTGGGTCCTAGATCAGCTCCTGTTTATCTTGAAGTTGAAATGAAGACCTCAGAAATGCAGCTGGCAGACAGCATTCCCAAGAACCTTCACGTCCTAGTGCTTGTGTCTGACATTAACGTGCCCTGGGCTTGTGACGAAACCTTCTTCCTGGGAGAAGGAAGCACTCACCACACAAGTGTTTGAGCTTGTCCCAGCAATTGTTGGGATCCTTGGCCTGTGAATTCAGGATTCAGCAAGGCCATGGAGTGCTCTTCGAGCTCCCGATCTGGTCCCGGCCCCTTTCCCTTCCTGGGGCCTCACTTGACTCCCTTTGCCAGCTTGAACAGCATCTGAGCAACAAGCCCCATGGTCCCAGAGCCCGGCTCAGGTCCCACAGCAGGCCCAGCTCAGTTTGGCTTGGGACAACCACTGATTTCTACTCACCCGAATTCCTCCACGGCACTTGGGACCTCCATGGGGTCTTCTGGGATGGTATGGTGGCCTGGAAAATTCCTGCTTCCAAAGGAAGCCTGGTAAAAACCTTCTTAGGTCATGGCAAGCCCATCCAGGGCCTCCCACAGGTCTCAGGAAGGCAGGAACAGGAGGCATGTGGAGGGCAGGGTGAGGACCTGGGGACCAGGTTCCCGGCCTGCTGCTGCCTCGACACCGTGCACACACTCTTCAGAGCGTGGAGCACAGCTTCTGGCCGCCCCGTGCCACCCTCCAGAGCGGCTGGGAGACAGTGAACATTTGAGATTCTCTGAGCAACTGGGGAACAAAACCTGTTTGTTTAAGGGGTTGTGGTAAGATTTTAAAGGTTCTCTCCAGTATTCTCAGCTAGTGAGCTGGGGTAGAATACACTTACGTTCCACCAGAGAGAGCCAGACATGTGAATGAACGCAGAGCCCACCAGCAGTGACGCTGTGTTGGGTGTCAGGGACTGCACACACGTTCCTTTATCTCAGTTGATTTTTGCAACAGCCCAAAAATCAGGTGGGTGAGGGAGCATAACACCCATTCATACGTGAGAAAACGGAGGCTCGGCAAGGTGGTGTCTTGCTCAGTGTCATTGCTGTCAGCCCCAGGCCTTCTTGTCCCCTTCAGGGCCAGAGCTGGATTCAGAAATTCCCTCAAACATCAAGGGCCTTTTCCCACTGCCCTCCGTGGGAGCTTTGCTGGAAGCAGTTACCTGGGAGGGCTCAGGGCCGTAGAGCCAGGGGGTGCAGCAGGGACCACGGCACCTGAACTTCGTCATGATCACGGACTTTGTGTTCTGCCATCAGTCACCTGCAGAATTCAAGTCACGCGGGAGCTTTTGTGATTGTGAGCGAAGAAGCTATTGCCAAGGGCATCCGGAGGATTGTGGCGGTCACAGGTGCTGAAGCCCAGAAGGTGAGCTGATCAGGCTGGTTCCTGGCTTAATTTGAACAAGAGGAGCTTAATCTACAGATGGGTAGTGCAAATGGTTACGTGACTGCTGCAGTCAGAAGTATAGAGCAACGCCCAAAATGGCCTCCACTTACCCCTCCCTGGCAAAAGAAAGCCACCAGTGCAGAAGATTTTATAGCTATCTTGGGTTTAATTTTTAAAGCATATGTGAGTCTTGCCTTCTACCCAGTAATATATCTGTGCCTAGGAGGGTATGCTGTAGTTTTGTGGTGGCTTCCAGTGCCCCTGGTGCTCTGCCACAGCTCCCTGGACGTGTGTGTCTAGTTCCAGCTGGGGACAGCTCCTTGGGGTGGGACTGTGGCTTGTGCTTGAAGTGTGCTGCGGCCCAGTGGGGTGAGGAAGGCGCCTGACGTGCAAGTTCTCAGTTACCCCCTGAAGCCGAGTTAGTGTGGCCTTTCTGCTGGCCAGGCACGGGAGGAAGGTGCTCCTGTTTTGGGACAGAGGCTCCCGGAAGGAAGAGAAACTTCTGGTGTCCTGGGGTGTGTCGTTCCATAGCCTCTCATCAGTGTTGGCCACAGTTGTCCACAGACAGAATAGCGAGGCTGAAAGTTACCCAGAGTTTTCTCACCCCTGACTGTCCCCCTCCCAGGCCCTCAGGAAAGCGGAGAGCTTGAAGAAATCCCTCTGTGTCATGGAGGCCAAAGTGAAGGCCCAGACTGCGCCGAACAAGGACGTGCAGAGGGAGGTTGCCGACCTCGGTGAGGTAGGGTGGCTTCTCTCTTTCCGTAGGGCCTGTTCAGGGCTAGGTCCTGGACCTGATGAATCAGACACACCCTGTTCCAAAAGGAATGAATGAATCAGGAAGGAATGAATCAGACACACCCTCAAGTCTTGGTTCTCGGTGCATTGGGCCTTTGGACCGACTTCTGCTGTCATGCAGCCTTGCAATAGGGAGTCCTTGGATCCAGGCCTGCGGAACCCTGGGACGTGCCTGCTGCCCCCATTACCAGTAGCAGGGGAGTGCATCCCAAGCATGAGTGGGCCCTGGTGTTGGGAGAGTTGGGGGAGGTGCTGTGAATGTCCAGTCTCCAGGCTTTCTGGCGTTTGTTAATATTCCGGGACTTCCAGTAAGCCCTTCACAGGCTGTGTTCACTGCCTGGGAAGGGACTAGGACTTCCAGGGTTTCTAGCCCTTTATTTTGCCTCTTCCTCTCCAGCCCTGCTCATTAAAACTGCTGTAATTACTCGTAAAGTGACTGGTCTCAAGGCCAGTGGATACCTTTTTATTTTTTGTTTTCTCTTTCCTTCTGGATACTAATTGGGAGGACTTTGGTGTTCAAAGCCAGAAGAGTGGGTTGGCCTGGGCTGGAGCCTTACATCCTGGTCCTGTGGTTCATGTCCGAGTGGCCCTCTGGTTCTGCTTCCAGGCCCTGGCCACCGCAGTCATCCCCCAGTGGCAGAAGGATGAGTTCCGGGAGAGTCTCAAATCCCTAAAGAAGATCATGGATGACCTGGACCGGGCTAGCAAAGCTGATGTCCAGAAGCGAGTGAGTCCTGGCAGTGCCGGTGGCTGGCAGGGACCCGCGGGGCTTTACCAGTGAAGTCTGTGCAAGCTGCTGTCTGCGTTGCAGTCTGGGCTGTGGTCCTGAGACCTCTCTTCCGGACTCCCTTCCTCGCAGGTGCTGGAGAAGACAAAGCAGCTCATTGACAGCAACCCCAACCAGCCCCTCGTCATCCTGGAAATGGAGAGCGGCGCGTCAGCCAAGGCAACCCAGGGCTGGGGCTCCAGGGACTGTGGCTCCAGGCACTGCTCTGCACCTTTCCGCTGCTTGTGTCCTTCTCTCACTGGCCCTCCGGTGGCTGAAGTCTGAGCTTTGTGGCTCTGGGTGGAGTGGTTGCCTGAGGGCCCACACTCTGGGGTTGGGGTGAGGCTGAGCCATGGTGGCTGGAGAGCTGTGGCTCCTGGAGATGGAAGGCAAACCTTAGAGAGTCAGAGTGTGGGCCAGACCCTGTGCTTGGGTCCCTCTCCGTGCAGGCTCTTCGGACCAGCACCTGCTCCAGGAAGGGGGCCAGGGGTGGGTTCAGGCAGTGCCCTGAGACCTGAGCTCTGCAAACTCGCTGCACTTACGGAGAGCATGGCCCCTTCCCTAGGGCCGTGGCCTGATGCCAGTTTCTCCCACAGGCCCTGAATGAAGCCTTGAAGCTTTTCAAGACGCATTCCCCACAGACGGCGGCCATGCTCTTCACAGTGGATAACGAGGCCGGCAAGATCACGTGCTTGTGTCAAGTCCCCCAGGTCAGAACAGGCTGCAGCCTTGCTCCGGGCCCTGCATCCCCATGCCAGTGGGAAGTGGTGTCCGCAGCTTTAATGAGGGAGCTCGGTTCTTATGGTTGTTTGCCCAACCCCACATGTTTGTGCAGCCCCGGTTAGAAATGACCCTTCTCCTGCCCACCTGTTGCTCACCTCTAGCACCCCTAGGCCTTCTCCTTGGTGGATGTGTAACTGTGCTGGCTGCCACTTAGCTTTGTTGCTCAGGCTGCCTTGTCTTAACCATGATACCCCTTTAGGGTCTGCCTCAGCCTCCAGCAGCATCACCCATAGCAGGAGTGGGTGTGTGTGGTTCTCCCATTCTTTTTCTTTCCCTCCCCTCTCCATACTTCCCTCAGTCCCGTCCTCTGTCCTGACGCCCACATCACCTTGGTGTCTTCCAGAATGCAGCCAACCGGGGCTTGAAAGCCAGTGAGTGGGTGCAGCAGGTGTCGGGCCTGATGGATGGCAAAGGTGGTGGTAAAGATGTGTCTGCCCAGGCCACAGGCAAGAATGTGGGCTGCCTGCAGGAGGCGCTGAAGCTGGCCACTTCCTTTGCCCAGCTCCGCCTAGGAGATGTGAGGAATTAAGGGGAGGGATGCCTTCCACTGGGAAGTGTCTCCCCCAAACCTGAATGTATGTATCCAGCTAGGAACTCTCCATCTGACACACGAACATTTGGATCTTGGGACCTTTAAATAGCCCCATCGCTCTTTCTAACCTAGCAGTAACTGGAACTCTCTTGGGTGCCAACCTGTGACTCAATGCCCACGTTACATTTCTGCCTGGAGCCTGCACCTCTGCCTCATCAGTATAAAACCACTGTCCCAGGATCACTATTTATCACCATCATGCTCATGTCTGTAAATAGTCCTCTGCCAGTCCGAGGCTCTGGATCTGCAGGAAGGAATCATTTTTGCTGCAGAAAATAAAAGGACCATGTGCAATAATACTTGATGCTATGTGATTTCTGTTCCTCCCCGCCCCCGGGGGTGCCCCCTGTGTGACAGCCCAGGTGGGTCCCTGGGTGAAGAATAAATACTATGGCTCTTGACCCAAAGATGGACAGTGAGCATGGGAACCCCACCTGGCCAGACCGGTTCACCCAAGCCTGGTGAAGACCCCTGGGTTTGGAGACTAGTGTGCTGGGAGGTTAAAGGTGCTGTGTACCTCTGCTGGCTTCAGCTAATCTCATGGCCCCTGGGTACAGCAGGCTAGCTGACGTGGAGGAGGCAGGAGAAGCAGGTCTGCTGAGAGAAGCAGCAGAGACCAGCTGTTTCAGGCAGAGGGAGGAGGCCGAAGCCCTGGATTGGAGCACATGCCAAATGAGGAGTGTCGGGAGACAAAGAGCTTGCAATCCAGGCCCGGAGAGAGGCCATTCTAATCATTCAATAAGCGTTCATGCCAGCCAGGGTACTGAGAATACTGGAGTGACCAAGACAAAAACGTCTGCCCTTTTGGGCAAGGTAGTGGGGAACATATAAAACAGCCACACAAATAATTTTAAAATAAAAATAATTACAGTCTTTACAGATGAAAGGAAAAAGACGTACGTCCTGGGTCTGCCCTGGTCTGGGAGGCTAGAAGTCAGCCAGGCCGGCTCAGGTTGTACTTAACGCAGACCTGCCCAGGTGAATCCATTCGCGGAGCCCCGGACGTCCTTTGCAGCGGCACTGGAGCTGTGCAGTGCCTGCCGTTCTCGCTTCGTGGTGATAGGGGGCGCTGCGGCGCCGTTCGCCGCTATCCCGACAGCCCTCGCGAGGGCGCTCGGCGGAAGCGGCTAGCTAGCCAAGTGCCGCCATGCCTGGAGACCACCGCCGCATCCGCGGGCCCGAAGAGTCGCAACCGCCGCAGTTGTACGCGGCGGACGAGGAGAAGGAGCCCGACGCCCGTGACCCAACTCGGCTGAGGCCTGTGTACGCGCGCTCTGGGCTTCTAAGCCAGGCCAAGGGCTCGGCCTACCTGGAGGCGGGAGGCACTAAGGTGCTGTGTGCTGTGTCTGGCCCGCGCCAGGTCGAGGGCGGAGAGCGCGGCGGTGGCCCGGCGGGAGCCGGAGGCGAGGCCCCAGCCGCGCTGAGGGGACGCCTGATCTGTGACTTCCGCCGCGCACCCTTTGCGGGTCGCCGGCGCCACCCTCCCCAGGGCAGCGGCGAGGAACGCGAGCTGGCGTTGGCCCTGCAGGAGGCTTTGGAGCCGGCTGTGCGCCTGTGCCGCTACCCACGTGCGCAGCTCGAAGTGTCAGCTCTGCTGCTGGAAGACGGTGGCTCGGCGCTGGCAGCCGCTCTCACGGCCGCTGCGCTCGCCCTGGCTGACGCGGGCATTGAGATGTACGACCTGGTGGTGGGCTGCGGCCTGAGCCGCGCGCCGGGGCCCTCGCCCACTTGGCTGTTGGATCCCACGCGGCTCGAGGAGGAGCGCGCCGCTGCCGGCCTCACTGTGGCGCTCATGCCCGTGCTCAACCAGGTGGCCGGGCTGCTGGGCAGTGGGGAGGGGGGCCCGACCGAGAGTTGGGTCGAGGCCGTGCGTCTGGGTGTCGAGGGCTGCCAGCGCCTCTACCCTGTACTGCAGCAGTGCCTGGTGCGGGCTGCCCGCCGTAGGGGCGCCGCCGCCCCGTCTTGAACCAGAATCCAAAGAAGTGACAGATGCCACTTCTCCCCCAAAGGACCTGCACAGTCGGCTTCCAGACTGCACCTCCTTGAGAACTCAGTAAAAGAGGGAGGATTTGGGGAGGCGGGCACAGAACTGATGCACTGGGCTGCTGTGTTGGAACGATTTTTTGCAAACTGTTCTGTTAAAGATGCTTTTCTGCTTGAGCTGGCCCCCAACTGTGACCTAGTTAAGAAACCTACGAATGCAGTCTGACTCCCACGTTGAAAAGGACTTCAGCTGGGCTTACTTGGAAAACGGGACCTGAAGGTACTGCTGTTTTGTGAGGGATGGACCTTATGCAGGCCAGCCATAACTTCCTTCTATGTAACTGGGCTGCTTTTGAGAGAACGGACAAGGGGGCTGTGTCTCTCACTTATATCTGAGCTAAAACAAAACACAAACCCTTTTATACCTGAAAAGCCTTCTATTGTGGTTCTTCTTGGTACAGGATTTAAAAGAGCAAGGCTCTGCTGAGTTGGGTAGTGTGTCCTTGTTCTCCTGGTGTCCGGTGTTGTCTCAAGTGTGCCCTGGCCCTTAGTGTAACAGAGGAGACAGGCTGAGACCAAAGAAGCCTCAGGGGCTGATACAGGGAATTGTGCTTTGTGAGAAAAGCTGCTCCACAAGTCCCAGAGTCAGGGCTAATGCCCAGGTGTGACAAGAGCGGGGAGGATTTTGTGGCCCCAGGAACATTCTGGGTGCACCCCCAGCCCCTGGTTTGGTACTGGGAAAGACCACAGCTCAGGGTGGGGTAGCTGGGAAGGGTTTGGGTCTCCGTGGAAGCCAGGTCCCCGCTTCCTTGGCCTCGTGCAGAGCAGCAGAGGCCTCCTCCACTGCTGATGAGAAGTGGGGGTCTGGACGGGCTTCACCATGTGGTGTCTCTCATCCAGTCTCGGCTCCTGGGGGAGGGCCGATAAACTGCCAGCAGGGAGAGCTGGTGCCGCCATTGCATGGGGCAGAGCCAGCCTGGCTGACTGACCACAGGGCTGGGACCTTCCAGGTGGCTCCTGAGCCCCACAGGTTTGTGCTCAAGTCTGGGCTGGAGGAGGGCAGGACAGCCTGGTCCCCTCTGTGTGCCCTGGTTTGGTATGGGCTTCCGAACTTGGGCGTCCGGCCTGCTCAGCTTCTCTAGGAAGGGCTGGCCTGGAGCAGCCCAAGAGCCAGAATAAGGCTCAGAGACCACACCAAAACTCCCTGACCAGGAAGAAGAAACACGAATTTTATTTTTCCCCTTCTGACATACATATTTGCAGAGCAGATCTGAGATACAAAATATCACACCAGCAAGAGGCAAGATAGAAACTGGACATAAAAACGATACCCTTATTCCAAAGGATAGATTTGTAGGGTAGATGGGGCGTTTGGAACCAAAAGGTATTATGTGGGGCACAGGCTGAGGACCTTAAAGCTTGGTTTCAGAGGAAGGGGGACGGGAGGGTATTTCCTGTACACCACTGTGGCCGGAGAAAGCTGTCTTTGCCCACTGTCGTGGAGGCCCCAACCCTGAGAGGACTGGTGGGGCCTCGAGGGGGGGCACATCTGAGCAGTACCTGCAGTCAGAAGGGGCTGACGGTGCTCCCAGGGACCCTGTCTAGCTGCCCCTTGCAAGACTGGGCCCCAGCTTCTTGAGGATGGTGAACTGGTGCTGGGCGGTGGTTCTGCATCCTGCCCCTGCTAGCTCCCGGGCTGTTGTCTGGATCTGACCTCCAAAACCACCATTGTGGGGAGGCTTCCCAGCTGGTCTGGCTGAGTTGTGCCTCCACATCACTGCCCTCACTTCAGAATAGCTGCTTCTGGTCACACAGGTGCTACTGGAGGCTTTAAAAACCACAGAAGGCAAGGAAGGGTGCTGCCTCAGCGCCTGGAGCAGAGGAGCCTGGGGGTTTAACCTACTGGCTGCTCTCCTGGTCCCATTGGAGACTCTTCACCTGTAGGACAAACGGAAGCAGGACTCGGGCCCAGAGGGCAGAGGCATGGGGTGGGAGTGCCCTCTGCTGGCGGAGCTCAGGCTTCCCCACCCCCACCACCCCCTCAGCAGCTGGCAGCTGAGTGCTACTCTAGATTCTTCCTGGGACTTGGGGCCCCAGAACCACCAGAGAAATGAAAGCATTCTCTCCACCTAGTCCAGCCTTCCCAGATGTGCCTAGGGCCTGGGCAGCAGTGAAGGGCCCTCAGGAGCCCAGCAGGTGGGGGACGGAGCTGGCAGGCGGAGGCAAAAAAGTGGGGAACCTCTGCGCTGCCAGCTCCCCGGCGGCCCAGGATGGCCAAGGTGGCCCAGGTGGCAGTGGGGGCTGGCCCAGCTCCTCGCATGGGGCCACCAGTGCGGAGGAAGACACGATGGGGCAGGAGGGTACATTCGGGCTCTCAAATGCTGCACCGAGGGCTGTATCAGATCCAGGCTGGGACATTCTCCGTCCAGAAAGGCATTTTTCCACAGCTTTCCTGGCGAGCGTGGTGCCACGTGGACAGCCTAAAGACACTGGGGCAGCAAGTGGGGGCAGGTGCAGGAAAAGGGCAGACATCAGGGTTTTAACAAGTTTACTAGGTGGTTCTAAGGCCAGGGGACTGGGACTGTGAGGCATACCTGTGACATTTCCTCTTCAATACTCAAAGCCCACACCCCTCTTCTAGGAGGAGATGGCATTTCAGCCCACAAGTGGCCCAGCTGACCAACCAGGCCTGAGTCGGGAGGAGCAGGGCACAGGCTGTATTCTGGGCATTGGCGGGTGATGCCCCATCCACTTCTCCAGGCTCCCACACAAACCCTGGTCCCTCCCTTGCTCACAGAGAAGCCTCAGGACCCAAACACAAGGCGGGTGAGGATGAGGGAGGCGCCAGGCCACTCACTGCCTTCTCCAGGTCTCTGCTGTCCTGGGGGCTGCCTGCCCCTGGATGGGCCCTGTGGCCCCTGGGCTCCTGCTGGGGCTCAGTGGTGCTGCACGAGGAACCCTTAATTCCAGGGACCCTGTTTTCTTCACCATCCTGTGTCCCTGTGCAGGGAGAGTCACCAGTTAATGGCTAGGTTCGGCACCGCAGCTGGCCCCAGAGAGACCACTGGTTGCCCAGCACTGATGGAGAATGTCCAGGGCTTGAGGGGACAAGATGGGTTTGGGCTGGGACGCTCCTATGGCTCCAGATGTCTGCAGAGTGGGTGGGGGTCATAGGACCACTGAGAAGCCACAAGGATCCCCAAGCCACAGGAACGGCCAGAGGGAATGGGGGTGGGGAGAGGTGGGGGGGTCCTGCCAATAGGGAGAGCCCAAGGCAAGACTCCAGGTGCCCCTCACACCCGCAGGAGTGGGCAAAGCTGGACACCACTGAGGGTGTGGGGAGCCTGACCTGGAAGCTGGTCCGTGTGCTCCAGGCACTCCAGGAGGCGATCCACCTGGGCTTTGATCTGGCTCAGCTCCGCTCTGATGGAGTGCAGCCCCTCCGGCTGGCCCACCTCTAGGGGGCCCCGAGTTGGGGTTTCCACCAGGCCCCGGAGGCCCAGACCCTCCCCAGCCATGCGGATGAGGGCTGCACCCCTTCGCTCACTCCTTTTCTGTCCTGGGGGCACGTGGCTCTTCCTGGGGGCCTTGTGGGGACTGAAGTTTCTCTTGACCCCCATTCCTTTTTGGGTCCTCCTGATCTTGACAGGCGTGTGGGTGATGAGTGGAGGGACCCACTGGTATTCATATACCCTATGGGACAGGACAGAGGGAGTCAGGCCAGCCCACCCCTCCCGTTCGCCCAGAGGACCAAGGAGGAAGGACCCACTCACCTGTGGGGAACATCCTCCCTGTACAGCTTGTAGTCCAGGTCACAGTTACTGCTGCTGCAGCAAAGACAGGCGGGGAAGGATCACTGTCCTGTGCCAGAATCCTCTCCCAGCCTGCAGTTTAACATGGGAAAACAGGTACAAAGCTTTTCCTTAGAATCCCAAGATTCTCCACTAGAAGGGCCCCTAAGGACTTGACCAAGGTCACTTTGGGAGACCATAGCAAACCACCTTCCCCAGGGCTGGCCTCTGATAAGGGGGACCTTCCAGGTGGCAGGAAGGGGACAATCACCCGCAGGCTTCTGGCCAGCCAGAGCCAGGCCCTCCACAAGCTCCTGTGCCTGACCCAGGCACTGCTGACATGTTGGATCTTACTCTGGCAAGGGACAAAAGGGAAAAGTTAAGTCAGGGCCCAAAGCCATGGTGGGGGTGTGAGAGCCTTTAATCCTTGGGTAAAAATCACCAGGACGCTGGGCCCAGCGTGGGCGGGCAATCCAGGCAGGGTGGGGGTGTGGCCAGGCCCCTTGCCCTTTGCTCCAGGCCCTGGGAGAAAGGACTGGCCTAGAAGGCCCCAGGTTCTCACTGCTGGCCTCACCCCCTTCTCTCAATGCACCACCACCTCCTGGTACCCAGGGGGATGGGGAGACCTATGGAGAGAGAGAACTGGGTCCTGTCCTGGGCAAAAGGTCCCCATGGGGACACAGCTGCTGGAACTTCAGGTGCTGAATTGGGGGGGGGATGTGATAAACTGGGGGCAGCAACTTCTGAAACAGCTTATGGTATTGAGTGCCCACAACCCAGCTCAGGCCCAGCCCACGAGGGGCAAAGCCCATGGGGGCCACTGAGGCAGAATGGAGGACATTGGGGGTGCCTTCCTATTTATCTCACAGGGTCCCCAGGCCTGCAGGTGAGATTTCTGGCCCCCCCTGCCCTCCACCCCCCTGCCCTGCCATTTCTGGCATCAGGCAGGCTGGGTGGGCGGCCTGGAAACCTCAGGGATGCTGATTCCGGTGGTGGGAGGCCTATCCTTGGAGGAAGGAGAGTGAGCCAGCAGAGTGTGGGGAGGGCTGCTGCAGGGTCAGGGTCTGGGTCCCAGGCAGGAAACAGGCAGCCTCCTGCCGGCTAGAAATGGCCAGCTGGCACAGAACTGAAGGAGACCAGTTTCAGCAGAGCACCATCTTTCCAAGAAAATACTCGCTTGTCCCAGCCCCCTGGGGCTGGCCGGGGCTCTCTGGCCCGGCCTGGGTGGAGACTTCAGCGGACCACCTGAACTGCCACGGTGAAGTTTTCCTCACTGTAGCCTCGGTGATGGCTCAGTAGCAGAACTCTCACCTGCCACCCAGGAGTCCTGGATTTAATTCCTGGCCAATGCAAAGATTATCTCTTTTTTCCCCCTTTGTTATTTTTTCTAAAATGACATTCTAATTAGACGGTAAAGGAATAGCATTTCGCTGACCACTGAGCACAGATTCGGGAGCTGTGCTCTGGAATGGAAACAGGGAGAACAAGTTTGGGGACTGGGGGTTCAGTCACATGAACTGTCACAGCAGCATTTGCTGCATACAGGGGTTGTCTCTCTGGACCAGGGGCTCCCTGCTCTGCCTGCCCCCACCTTTGCTCAGCCATCAGCCAGGGCTGAGGCCTGTGCCCCAGACTCGTGACCTCGCCCCTTTCTCCGAAAGGGGCAGCGGCCTGGTCGCAGGTCTGCAGCTGCATCAGTGCCCCTGGTCTGGGCCAGTGGCTGCCGTCGGCAAGCCCCGGCTTTGCACAAAAAGATAAATAAAGTGCACCTTCAGAATGGCACAGTGAGCGGAGGTCAAGTCACTTCCTCAGGTGTCCTCAGGGCCAAGTGCAAGGGTAGGGAGAGGGGACCTGGGGCAATCCTTCCACCACACACCTTTCCTTCCAGGTTGACAAATTTCATTTTGAGGCCAAAATCACATGGCCTGGACTTGACCAATTCTCATAAAGAGTTCATCTGGCTGCTCAGTGGCCACCAAACCCCACCCTGAATCTGCCCCTCTTCTGGGCAATATCCCAGGGGGCCAAAGCCATAGCTGCCCACCCACTGCTCCCCCGGGCCCCAGGGAAGCGGTCATTCTCCCCACTGGAGTCCCCTGGTGACACACGGGTCTTAAGGAGGTCACCCAGGCCCAGACCCGGACTGTGGGGCCCCCTAAATGGAGTCTGAGCCCCCGTGGGACAACTGTCATCACTCGGCGCTGCTCCTATTGCTCTGACCTGCGCCTCTCAGAGGCCCAGCAGGGCTGGCTCTGAGCTCACTGGCCAAGGACGCGGTGCTGGAGGAGCGTGAACTCTGAAGATAGCACCTGGGGCTAAAGAACTGATTAAGGGGGTCACTCAGCCTCCAACGTGTCCGGGTTGAGAGCACTGTGGGGCAGAGCCCCTTACCTCCCAGCAGGCACATACTCACAAACCAGACCAACAGACTTCCCTAGATGGGTGTCTCCCATGGGAGACAGCTGACCAACCCACCAGAGGCGCAGCTCTGCATCGTGGCAGAAACATAAGTTTAAAGCACTGTGTTACTCACGAGTGCACATCTATTCATAGCCCGAAACAAATGCAGGGGAAAGCCACCCATACTGGCATTCACTGGGTGCCACGGACCCCCAGGCTGCGCCTGCAGGGAGAAATTGGGCCTGACCTCTGTCCAGGTTAGCCTGGAGGTGCAGAGACTTGTCAGAGCAGCCCCCACCTGGCCCTGGCATCCCACCTCTGGACACACAAGCCAGGCAAAGTGCAGAGCCGGCACCTTCAGCACCAGGTGTCTGCACGCATGCTGTTCCTAAGAGTGACCACCTGCTCACTGCCTTTCGCCTCCCCTGCTGGCAACACAGAAACCCCCTGGTTGCCCACCAGAGGGCCTGGCACTCAGCACAGCCATCATATATGCCCGCCAAGGGGCACAGGGCCCACCACGTTCGCACACCCCCCCCCCCTTATGCCTGTGACAAGAGCACATTGGCTGGCAGAGGTTGGTCGCCTCCTTTCTGAAAATGTTTAAAGTTTTCTTGAAGATTTTTTTAAGCTTCCCAAGTTACTGTCAAGATTTCATCCAGAAATGTTCTTGTTTGTTACTTCCCAAACACCTACACCTGGAAAATGCCCCCCCAAGTGTCCCCCTGGGGATGCTCCAGATGGGAGGAGGGCCACCCTTCTCTCCTGCAGGAGGGGGCTGGGTGACATCGGTGAGATGGGGCCTTACAGACAAAACCTGAGGCCCAGGGAGAAAGGACCTCAGGTACCACAGTTACTGGGATAGGCAGCCTGAGCTGGGGTCCTTGTCCCAACCCAGGAGAACCCAGAGCCCCAGACAAGCCTCCCTCCTCAGCAGGCAGACTCACCAGGAGGTGGCCGCGTCCCACCGTCTCTTCTGGCCTGGCCGGACGGGGCCGGGGCTGGGCTCCCGAGCCATGTCTAAATCTGAAGAGAGCGTAAGGGAGTAGACAGAGTGTGAGGACAGAGGGAGGAAGGGAGGGAGGGAGGGCAGGTGCAGGAGGAAGGGCCAAGAGCACATGTGCTCCTGCTTGCTTCCTGGGTGGCCCTTCCCTGCTCCTCAGCTCTTCAGGTGGGCAGCCTGGCCTGGCCTCCTATGGACCCGAGTCCACCCACCCAGGGCCAGACTCAAGCTCCAGAGGGGCCATCTTCATCCTCAGAGGACCATGGCGCTAAAATGAACCTCCCCCCCACACACCCCATTTTGAGACAGCCATGGGAGAGAACCACCTCTTTCCCATTATACAAATAATTCCAGAAGAGACCCTACACCGTGGGTATCAGCCCATCTCCCAGGCCCTGGAATCGGGGGTGGCACCGTCAAAACACAGGAGGGGGGTGTCTGTGACCCTAACGTCCTCTGAGGAGACACGCAGCCCTGGCCTGGGTTAATCCCTGAGTGTTCTCCAGCTGCCTATCTGCTGGCCCCCGCTGGCCCTGCTGCCAGGTCCACGCCCCGCAGCTGCCTCTGGGCTCAGCCCTTGCGCCAGCTGCATCTGCAATGGCCAGCGTGCTCTGAGTGGGAAACTGAGCGAGCAGCCAGCCTGGGCCAGGGAGCTGACACCCCACTGCCCTCTCTGGGTGGGGAAGTCGAGAGTCAGCCGAACCCACTCAGGAGAGGGCCGAGAAGGCAAGCGACGTAGCCGTCTGTGTGCCAGCTGCGGGCAAATTGTCTCATCTCTAGGTTCCCTCAGTGTTCCCACTCCAAGGCAGGGGCCTGCTCACTGCTGCGTCCCCACAGCCGGCTCAGGGCCTGCCAGTCGGTGGGTGTGCAGTCCACGTCTGTCAAATACGTGAACGGAGCGCCATTAGATCAGTTCTGGTTTCTGTTTGTGGGTTTGGATTAGACCCCAGAGTTTCACTGGGGTCTAATGACTCTGAGGTTCCTCCTGGGTCCACCTCTTTCTTTCTGAATCTGTGGTAGTCATCCATGGCCCACTTGGCTGTCAAAACAGTATTGGGACTCAAAGGGGCTACAGCGCTGCTCCTCGGGGCACATGTTCAGAAAAGCCTCAAAGGGGCACTGGGGGAAAGCGCGTGGACCTACACACTTCTGGCTCGTGCAAGGCTGCACCGCTGGGCCCGACAGGACACCTACTGCATTGGCCACACCACCCAGACAGGGAGTCACAGCAGCTCTACCTGATACACAGAGACAAACACCGGGGTGGGGGTGGGGGGCTGCCAAAGTGACAAGAGAAAGAACACGGCCCAAATGAAAGAACAGATCAGAACTCCAGAAAAAAAACTAAACAGAATGGAGATGAGCAATTTACCAGAGGCACAGTTCAAAACACTGGCCATAAGGATGCTCAAGGAATGTCCATCACAACAGTGTAAAAAGGATCCAGGCAGATACTGGAGGATATACTAATGAAAATAAAGAACAGTTCACAGGGAATCAGTAGTCGATTGGATGAAGCCGAGAATCAAAGCAATGATATGGAAAACAAGGAAACAAAAAACCAATCAGAACAATAAGAAGAAAAAAGAATTAAAAAAAAAAAACCCAAAAACGAGGACCGTGGAAGGAGCCTCGGACAGCTTGAAGCATCCCAACATTCTCATCGTAGTCTGATTCCCGGTCGAGGCACGTGCCTCGGCTGAGGGCCTGGTCCCCTGTTGGGGGTGTGCTGTTGGGGGTATGCAAGAGGCAACCAATTGATGTTTCTTTCCCTTACTTCCCCCCTTCCCCTCTCTCTATAAATAAATAAAATCTTAAAAAAAACAACAACCCAGAACAGGAGAGAGGCAGAAGTGGGTGAACATAGTGAGCGATGGGCCCCCAGAGTCCTGGAGCTGACTCTCAGACGTGCCCACCCTGGATTCATCAGACGGACGCGGAGCGGTTTCCGTTTCTCACAGAGCTTCAAGGGACAAAGGAAAGGGTCGTCGTGTCAATCCCAGCGTTAAAGATTGCGACAGCAGCTCTCAGCTACGGAACTGTGACTGTTTGCCAGGTGTTGTGTGATAGGCTTTACATCCATCATCTCGTTTAATCCCCAAGACAGCCTCTCGGAGGAGATGTTAGCAGTGCCCCATCTTAGAGAAAGGCCACGTGGACAGCAAGTTGGGAGGGCAGTGGCATCGCAGTCCCCTGCCTCACAACCACTACAGTGTTCCTGGAAGTTAGAGGACTTACTCAAAGATACTTAGCTCCGACAGAGCCTGGTGCTGCCTGTGCCTCCAGGCCATGCTGCCGTTGCACAGGGCTGCTCCCTCACCTGCTCTGCCGTGCAGAGAACCCAACGGCTGGTGAGGCCCCTGGTTAGAGCACGGGGCTGACCAGGCCAGCACGGTAGGCTGGAGTCTGGGGGCCCCAGCTGGCTTCTTGCAGTAGATGTGAGTCATCCTTTTGGCCACTCCACCTCTGAGGTATCCCCAGCTGTGGCACAGAACCTACCTCCCATGAAAGAAGCTAAAAATGTCCCTTTCCCAGCCTCCCTTGCACCTAAGGCCTGAGCACATTATCTGACTCCTCTGGTCAGACCCACACACCCAACTTGAAATTAAAGCTGCTGATGGGAAGAAGCACATCTCAGCAATTAATGGTGATGGTGGCAGGCGCTACATCCAGCTTTCAAAGGAGATGGGACCTCCACCCACATCGGGGGTGCTGACTGTGGCGCCCATGCCCAGCAGAGGCGCAGGTCTCTCTCAGATCCGAGCCTTCAACATCCTGGGTGTCCTGAGAACTAACCAGTCTCTTCAACACTCTCCTTTTCTGCTTGGAGTTGCCAGAATCAGTGTCTGTTGCTTAGAACTAAGAACCTTGATTGATATAAAAATAGAACTAGGAGCCAATGTGGCTCAGCTGGCTGGAACGTCGTCCTGTAAATGGAGAAGTCCCGGGTTCGATTCCTGGTCAGGGCACATGCCTAGGTTGTGGATTCAGTTCCTGGCTGGTCAGGGTCTGTGTGAGAGGCAACTGATCGATGTTTCTCTCCCTTTCTCTCTCCTTCCTTTCCCGTCTCTCTAAAGTCAGTAAGCATGTCCTAGGGTGAGGATTAAAAAATGAAGAACCAGGATTGAATGCAGCAAGAGGCCCTGAGGGAAACGGGGTGATACAAAGCTGGCAGGCGGTCAGAGGACAGTGAAAACCCAGCGAGTATTAAGGGAGAGGACGCCAGCAGCCCATGGCGTGCAGTGGTGACTCTGTTGGTTCTGCGGTCGCCCAGAGCCAGGTGCCCATTGGAGACAAGGCTCTGGGGGCCTGAGGGCTCCTGCCACGGACAGGTATAAAGAGAACCCTGGAGTCAAGGGCCACTGGGCAGGGTGTTGTGCCGGTGGCACCACACAGCTTCAAGGGAAAAAAGACAAGCTTGAAGTCCAAGTCCAAATAGTCAGCTCAAGGTCAGCTTCAGGCGTGGTTAGAAAGCCAGGGGATCTTTGTGACTAGCAACTGCAAGTCTGAGAGAGTGGACCAGACGCCAAGCTTGATCAGTGGTTACAGAGCGACACCATCAGATGGCTTCACACCCTCGCTAGTTCTCTGCAGGAAGATGGGGAGGACTTAGTCTACCCCCTCCCCCACTGAACTTCCCTTGGTCATACTGAAGGTCCTGGTGGCAGAAACTCACTAGCTCTGTGCCACACCCTCCCCTTTCCTCCTGGGCACACATCCCGCTGGGGCTTCCCAACCTCCATGGTAGTCAGTGCCCCTCTCATCTGAGGGGCAACCAGCAGCTGTGGGTGGGCAGGACATGCACCTCTCCCGGGCTCCTGGCACCCGCCAGTGTGCGTCCACCCTCCTGCTCCCGGAGTGGGCCACCTGCATGCCAGTGCCCTGGGTGAGCTGGGAAGCCACGTGCTCAGTTGGCAGGCCCTCCCTCAGCCTGGCTCCCCTGCGCCCTCATGGCACGTGTGCAGCTTTGGCCAGCAACAAGCACTTCCTGAAGTAAGGGTCTTTAATGACCTTGGAGTCCCCTTGTGCGCCCTCCCCAACCTCCCTTTATTTTCTCCAGACTGAAATGACCCCAGCAGTCCCCAGAGGGCCAATGACTTCAAGTCTGGGATGAGGACTGAATCGCCAAAAGAACCGAGAGATTTTGCTAATTTATATTGGCAAAAACTTAGCAAAGTGATCCAGGAGTGCACTCTGAGGGTAGAGGCTGGGGGAGGAAGAAAATAATGTCCGTGGGATTGAGTATTTGGGTATTTAGGCTTCTCTGGGGCTTATCTGAGTAGCTGGGATGGTTCTAATCATTTGCTCTCATGGTTGCTTAAAACTTGGACTCAGTTGTGGCCAAAAAATATTAGCTAAGAGCTAATAATAAGAAGAAGAATGAGAATAGTAAGACTTACTGAGCATTTGCTATCTGCCAGGCACAGTTTTAAGCACTGTACTTATTTAAAATTTATTTAGTTAACAACTGCGGTTTAGATGGTATAATGTTGGTGAAGGAATAAAGAACTCAGCTGAGCTAACAGTCATCAGTGTTTACCAGTCTCAGGAGGCACTGTCCCGGACACTGCAGTGTCCTGACTCTCTCTATTATCCTCACTTTACAGAAGAGAGTGAGGCAGAGAGATGTGTGAGGGGCTGGGCAGTGCAGCAGGAGGTGAGCTTGAGTGCGATGCACTTGAACCATCCCGAAACCATCCCCCGCCACCCCGGTCCGTGGGAAAATTGTCTTCTAGGAAACCAGACTCCCATGCCAGAAAGGTTGGGGGCCGCTGTTTTAGGGTGACCCGCTGTCCTGGTTTGCTGGGGACAGAGGGGTTTCCCAGTGTCAGGTAGGACAGACCGCAAACCGGGGCAGGGAGAAGGAGGGAGACGTGTCTCACCCACTGACTCAGCAGTCCGGAGCCTGGTCCGATGATGTAGCCAGGTGTTCCAACACCACGAGAAACTCCACGTTAGCACGGGAGGGAGGGACCCCTTGAAATTCTATGCGTGGTTTCAACTGTCTGGGAAAGAAAGGCTTGATACTGTGTGTTCACCCCAAGGTCTAGAAGGGGAAGCGGAAGGGGTCCACAGCACCCAAAGAAGGAGCCCAGAAAACAACTTTGGTTAATTGCCTACCTCTGGTCACTATCTGTTTTGTGAGGGAGTCCCTAATGCTTCCAGAAAGAGCCCTTAAATAACGTTGGGTAACTGCCCCAACTTGAATTAACTGCCTCCTGTCACGTGTTTTACAACAAGATGAACAAATGGGGTCTGGAGCAAGATAAGGTTTCGGGCTAACAGACCCCCACTGATACCTAAGTTTGGGTGGTCACCTCCCCCAGGGAAAGCTGGCAGCACCTTTATCTATCAATCAGTATGTGACTTCTTCACCCCATCCAGCCAACTATGTAAGTCCTTGGGACAGGGGACCTGCCACCCTTACCTTGCCCTGCCCTGAACCTATGCCTTTCACCCCCCAGCTCAGCAAGGCCCGTTCTCTTCCATGAGAAGCTGTCGTGGATAGACCCTGCTTGCACACTAACAGACTTGCTGATCTGTAATCCTTCACTGTGTCAGCAAGAAGAACCGAGTTTCTCCTGTAACACCAGCATGTGGGACTTCGCTAAAACTGGGGCAGTTCCAGGCAAATTGGGACAACTGTTTCCCCTCTGTGTTAAATAACTTGCCCAAAGTCACGCAGTTAGCAAGTGGCAGAGCCGAGCCCCAAAGTCAAGTGGTCTGGCTTTAGACCCAAGCTCTTTGCCTCTCTCTGCCTGCGGTTCTAGAAGCAGAGCCTGCCTTCAAAGTGGCCGGAGGCCTTGTTAAAACCCAGCTTACCCACCTCCCCTTCAGAGTTCCCCCAGGACAAAACCAGCTTGGGGGCTGCTGAGAATTTGCTTCTTTAACACGTTCCCAGGTGAAGCTGATGCCTCCGGTGCAAGGACAACCACAGCACTGTGCTCACTCCAGACGAGGCTGCCATGGACTGTTCAGGCAGGACCTGCTCACTGCCACCTCCACCCACGAGCCCCGAGGAGGCTCCATAGGCGTGCCCTTTGCCGTGGTGTCCAGAAATACACAACGAGGAACAAACAGGAGTGACAGGAATGCTGACAGGAATGCTGCAGCCGAAGGGGGATCCGGTGCCTGGGGCATCAGAGGCTCTGAAGGGCCCTGGGCTGCCAGCACTGGTGGCCTGGTGGAGGGGGCCTGCCACGAGGGTGGCTCCTGTGTGGTGGCTGCGGGAGTGCACGCCGCAGTCCCCATGCCTGCAGCAGGGTGTGGGAGTCCACCCAGACTGGCCTCACAGCGGGATTCGGGCCGCTGTTTCTGGCCACATGGGTGCCCAGCCTGGCTCTCTGAGTCTCCCCAGGGTCCTGTGACCAACCATTGTCCTTTTTCGGTTTTTAAATTGCGGTGAAATTTTCATAACATGAGATCAGTCAGCGTGGCACGCTTAGTCCATCCACAGTCGTGACTTCCCTAAGTCCCACACTGATCTCTGCGACATGTCTGTCCTTCCGGAGTGGAACCTGCACCCAGTGAGCAGCTGCTCCCCACTCTCCTGCTGCCCCTGCCAACACCAGCCTGTTTTACTTCAGCGGATTTCCCTGTTCTGAGCATTTCATACGAATGGGATCATACACTATGTGCCCTCTTGTGACTAACTTTTTTCACTTAGAGTAACGTTTTCAAGGTTCATCCACCTTGTGGCATGCGTCAGTACTTCATTCCTTTTAATGGCTGGATGATATTCTATGTACGCACCACGATTTTCCTGCAAATTCATCCGCTGGTGGACGTTTGGGCTGTTTCTACCTTTTGGCTACTGTGGATGCTGCTTCTGTGGACTTCGTGTATAGGGATTCGTGTGCGTTCTTGTTTCCAGTTCTCTTGGGCGCACGCCTGGGAGCGGAATTGCTGGGTCACGTGGTAGTCATGTTTAAGTTTTTGTGGAATCGCCAAACTGTTTTTAGCAGTGGTGGCACCATGTTACACCCCCACCAACAGCGCACGAGGGCTCTGGTCGGTCCCCATCCTCATCAACAAGCATTGCCTGTTTCTTTGGAAACAGCTGCCCTAACGGCTGTGAGCGGTGTCCCACTGCGGTTTGGTCCGGATTTCCTAGTGACTGGTGATGCTGCTCATTTTCACGCACTTGTTGGCCACTTGCGCGTCATGTTGGGGAATATCTATTGAAGTCCTTTGCCCACTTTATTTGTTTAGTATTTTTTAATAGTTTACATACAATAAGATGCATTTATTTCAACTGTGAAATTTGATGACTTTTTTAAAGGTTTTATTTATTTATTTCTAAGGAGGGGGGAAGGAAGGGAGAGAGGGAGAGAAACATCAGTGTGTGGTTGGTTGCCTCTTGAGTGCCCCTTACCGGGGACCTGGCCTGCAACCCAGGCACGTGCCCTGACTGGGAATCCAACTGGCGACCCTTTGGTTCAAAGGCCCGTGCTTAATCCACTGAGCCACACCAGCTGGGCCTTTGCCCCTTTTAAAATCATTGTCCTTAGGATCAATTCCTTTTCTGCCATGATTAGCCAGAGCTGTTTCTATCGGTTGCAGCTAAGACCTGTGATTGGTACTCTTCCCATCCCCACGCCCCCCGCCCGTGGCCCCAGGCCACACTTCTACCTCCAACCAGCAAAGCAACTCCACCTGCGCACACAACAGCATGCAAGTGGGCCGCATTCTGGACATTCTGGACAGCAGTGACAGCACCTGCCTGGACCCTCTGGCCACTGCAGGAAGTGAAGGGAGACGGGGCCACAACAGACCTCGGTGTAGGTAATCACAAAGAAAGAAGAAACACGTGGAGCAGGCAGAAAGCTCAAATGGAGAGCGTGTAAACAGAAACATGAGGCAGACAGAGACAGTGATGAGGGGAGCTGGAGCAAGACGTCAGGGATGCAAATGAGGCTTCTGCGTCTATGTCTATGCGTTACTCAGGAATGAAGGGCCTGAAGCATCCAGAGGGCGGCCTGGGTCACGTGGGTGAGCAGGGAAGAGGCTCCAGTGGGCAGGAGGCACTCTGAGCTTCAGGCTCTCTCTGGTCCTCCAGGGTCATCCTGGCTCATCTGAATTCCCCTTCAAAACGAGCATTCACAAGTTTGTTCCATAACTTAGTTTAATCTTTTGTGGGCTGCCTCCTGGGCCACTGGGAACCTCCATTTGCCCCAGAGTGTCCAGCCCAGATGGAGGAGAGCGGTCTTGGTCTCATCTGCCCCTGACCTTGGCTCTCGTTTCACCACCTAACTGAGGCCCATCTCCCCATCAGAAGCAGCCTGAGGGTCCCCAGGGTCCCCTTCCCCTATGCTAGCCTCCCTACTGGCCCCGCCCCACTTCCTGCAATGTCTGGGACCTCTTCAGAGGTTGGGCTTGAGGTCCTGGCCTGGCCCTTGCATGGGCAGATAGGCAAGCAGGGCTGGTGCACCCAGGCAGAGGCAAGGGAGAGGCGTGGCTGAGCTTCAGGGCCCTGGGCCCCAGCGGGCAATGTGCTCCTGAGCTGGGAAGGAAGCAGAACAGAACGAGGCTCAATGGCAGCCCAAGGAGTCCTGGGATGGGGACCCTGCTGCACTTTGTCCAGAAGTACCCTTGGCCATGGTCCTGTGTAGCTCCAGACCCTCCCAACAGGTGCTACTGGGAGCCGGCTCCAGGCCAGGCTTCCCCTCTGCCTCCCGCCAGAGTTCACTGGGCTCTAGACAGTCAGGTGACATTGAGGAGCCCAACAGGCCCCCCAAGAAGCAATTTCAGTGACAGGAGGAAGGGACCTTGGAGAAAGCCAGGTCAGGCTGGGCATTCCGTCAGGCCACTGAGTGAATGCCGTGCTCGGTGAGGCTGGGCCTGCCTCCCCTCTCCGGGCCTCGGAGTTGCCCACCTGGAGCAGGGCGTTCTTAGTGGTCCCGTGTGCCTGGACACTCTCCAGGTCTGCAGGCTGGGTGTCCTGGCCGACTGGATGGGCACCCCCCCTTCCATCCCCTCCAGCAGCCACCTCAGGGGACAGGGCCGCAGGGGTGGGGGCCGTGGGAGGGCCCTCACCAAACTGGCAGATGTAGCGGTTTCGGGTTTTACAGCGCTGGTCGTTCCAGTTGAAGGCAGCCGAGGCCTGCAGCTCCACGCAGTTGCCAAACCTGCCGGGCCAAGATGTCAGACCCTCAGAGGAATGCCGGCAGGAGTCTGGGAGAGGCTTACCTCCTCCGTCCCAGCAGGCCCCCTGCATCTAAGAGGTCTCAGTGCCTCCGTCCTGCCCTGCGTATGGGGCTTCTGGGAGCCAGACCCAACCCAACCCCTGCGCCCCAGACCACTGCAGCTCTTCCCAGGGAAGCCCAGAGCTCTTGGCACACCCCCTACCTGGGGCGGCAACTCAGCCCACCCACTGCCAGGGCTCAGCCACACCAGCCAGTGGGGGTGGGGAGAGGACCCAGAACAGACAGGCCCAGGTCCTCCCCCCTAGCAGGGAGAGGTGTGCCTGGGCACCAGATCAGGCTCACTGCCTCTAGTAGGTGGGCCAGGGGCACAGGCCTGGCTGCCGCCAAGGAGGCCGAGGGAGGGTTGGGTGAGATATTTGGAGTCCTTTGTGGCCACACAGCCTGACCACCTCCACCGCTGTCACCCCTGTCACCCCTGCCCTGGGAATTCCTGTGACTGTGAAGACCGGGGCAGGGCCAAGTAACCAGAAGGCCCTCAGCACAGGCTGGCGGGTAGGCGGATGTAGTGTGAACAGGAGCAGGGGGGCGGATAGCTACAGAATTCCGGAGTCAATGCACTGATACAGACCCAGGGGTGTGGGGGATGGGTAATACATGGAGGGGCCATGGATAAAGCCTCTTGGGTTCCTTTTTTTACGTGAACACCTGGAGGCCCAGGACGTGCAGCACCTCAGCACCCAGCTGGGCCCTGACTTCCTGGGCACCTGGGTACCAGGTGAGGCTCAGACCCTGGAGGGCTCGGCCAGGCAGCAGGCTGGGTGGAGGTTCTTCAGCGGCAGCTGGAGGCTTAGCGAGCAGACCCAGGGGAGAAGTGGGCCCAGGGGAGGGGGCACCCCAGACTCACCCCTGGTTATCAGGCTGCCCAAAGGCAAAACTGGTGAAGGACTGGTGCTCCCCAGTAGACCAGCGGAAGGAGTCCTTAGAGGCCTTGTAGGTGAGCCCTGGGCCGGGGCAGTCAAGGTTGGCCCCGCGACCCAGGAAAGGAGGACCCCGAGCCCTGAGCCTGCTGCCCAAGGCCTGTCTGGCCCTAGCCCCCAGTCCTCTCCCTGCCCTCAGGTCCCCCTCGTGGTTTTCTCTCGCTCGGGCTCTCTCCCCAGGGAGGGGATCGCAGCCTGACCCCCACACTGGGCTCCCAGCCCTCTCCACGCCCTCACTGCCAGCTGGGGTGCTCGGGTTCCCCGACCCAGACTCCTGGAGCACTGTGGGGCACCCCAGCCCCACACTCACCGATCCAGAAGTTCCTGGTCTCGAAGTCGCTGTCCGTCACCTCGTTGGTTGTCTCCAAGCGGCCCAGGTAGAAGGCCAGGATGTCTTGTACCTTCTGGCTCTTGATCTGGGCAAGGACCCCGCCCCTTCCCTGCAACGCCCGCTCTGGGTCATACCAGCAGGGTCCCAGGTCTCGGGCCAGCCCTCCTGCCACCCCACCGTGGCCACAGGCAACAAGCGGGGGTGCTGGGTCCTCACTGCCCCACCACAGCCTCCTGCCTCTTAGAGTGGGGCCCCCTTTCCCTCCCCACCCCAGGGGTCCAGACTGACAGCGTCCTGCAATTGGAAGGGTTTGTTTTACCTGCTCAGTGCCTTAAATACATTTGATTTGGCTGTCAGCATTAATAAGTCTAGAGATGCCAATGAAAATCTGGATTTCTGGTTCTCCTAAAACAGTCAGTTCTGGCCTCTCCGAACCTGCTCACCACCAGCAGGTGGCGCTGAGTCAGGACAGCTCCTTAGATGGAGGTTGGTGGGGCCTCATCCCTGATCCCTCTGCATATTAAGTGACCTCGAGGTTTTTACAGGCCTCTGAGTGGACCCTGCTTTATGCTAATGATGATGCTGAAGGGTCAGAAGATGCTGAAGGAACCATATCTTAGTCCAGCATCCCTCCATTAAGACTCCTGCTTGAGACCGTGGGGGGACCCCTGGGAAGGCAGGGGTCAGCTGTCACCTGGCATTTCATCTTGGCTCCGTAATAGGTGTCTGCCTCCGAAGACACCATGAAGCAGTCCCCGTCGATCCTCAGGTCACAGGCGTAGAAGGGAAAGCGTACCCTGGCTGGGGAGGGGAGCCTGAGTGTGTGGGGGGACCTCATGTCAGCGAGGTGAACCCATCCACCCTGCCAGGGGGCTGAGCTCACAGTGCCACCCGCT
Source organism: Tonatia bakeri (assembly GCA_004024845.1). Taxonomy (NCBI): domain Eukaryota; kingdom Metazoa; phylum Chordata; class Mammalia; order Chiroptera; family Phyllostomidae; genus Tonatia; species Tonatia bakeri. The sequence continues at coordinate 67,723 of PVIA01006987.1, forward strand.
GGAGCAGGGGCGAGGTCAGTGGTGTGCGGGTAAAGGTGTGACAACCAGCTCTCTGCCTCAAACTGAAATTCCTGATTTGTAGCACTTGCCAATTTTTGTGGTGTACATGCCCACACCCTGGCTGGCTTCAAGCCACCAATGTCACTGAACATGGACTTGGGAAGAGATGTGCACAACAGGCAACCCTGAGCAGGTCTGAGCAGGTCTGAGCCGGATCCAGCACACCAGCGAGGGGCCCTCGGGTCAGGACTCACCGGCGCACTGGGCTCCCCCATAGCCCACGTCGCAGACGCAGGAGCACTCCTCTTCCCGGAACCGGCCATGCACACACTGCACACTGCACCGCACTGCCAGGAGGGCCAGGGAGAGACCGAGCTGGGCAAACCCCTGGGCCCCATGCTGCCCCTCCCAGGCTGTGGACATGCAGGGACTGGCGGCCACAGAGAGACTGCCCCTCTGAGGGACGGAACGCTGCCACACGTGGTGTCTTTGGTTTTACCTCATTGTAGAGAGAAGCAAATTGGGGTTTGGGAGGTGACCTGCCTGTGGTCACAGCTGGGGAGGGGAGACAGTGGGAGAAGAATCCACTTCTGAACCCTAATTCTGTCTTCCTCCCACCACCCAGAGCCTACCGGGCCAGTGGGATTCCACTATGAGTCCCCTGCACAGCTCAGGGTCCAGCCCGAGGGCAGCGCTCAGTGCGATCGTGCTGAATGACTTCATGCACGGTGTGGACTGGCACGTTCATGGTCAGAGCCCCTCGCACTCTCGACACTCCCTGGAAACTCACTCAGTGAGTGCAGTGCAGCCCCTGCACACACCACACAAGCATGTGTGTGCGTGCGTGCACAGGAGCGTGCCCATTGTGCTCAGGCCCTCTGCACCCCCTGGGGGCTGCCTGCATGTGTGGGGGCCTGGACTCCCCTCCCTGGGTCCTTCACGCTGTTGTGATCTGGAACCCCAGGAGTGCCTCACCTTGGCAGTACCGGCCCGTGTAGCCAGGGGGACAGTGGCAGTGGCAGGTGCTGATGTTGAGATGCCCATGGTTCCGGCAGCTCATGCGACACGGGTTCCTGGGGACCTCTGGCCAGATAAGGAGGGAACTCTGGAAGGAGGCGTCCAGGCAGGTCCCCCTGGGCAGGAGGCCCAGGGCTCCTGGGACTGCCCCTCAGGATGCAGCTGCCCTCCTCTCGTCACCAGATCAAACTCTCCTACACCCACCATCCAGGAGGAGGCAGGCAAGGTGGGCACTTACCGCAGAGCCCCCCTGCATGGTCCCAGGCTTTGAAGCAGCCTGAGATGCTGGCTGTGCAGAGCGAACACCAGGCGCCCTTCTTATAGGGGATGATCGTCTTCCCGTTGACCTCCCAGTTGCCTCTGTGAGAACAAGCACCAGAGGGCTGGAAGGGCCTGGCCCTCAGCCAGGCAGGGGTGGGCCTTGCTGCCTGCCCCAGCCATCCCTTCAGCTCCTTCTGGCCCTGCCTGGGAGCCAGGGAGCTGGGTGAGACTGGGGGGTTTCCTAGGAAAGAAAAGAGGGCCTCCAAACTAATACTGGGTCACTCCCTGAAGCTGGTAGCACTTCCAGAAAGAGGCATCTGAGGAGACCACATTCTGCACAGCTGTAATTGTGGGTGCTGCCACCTCTGCACCTGATCCCTGACCCCCTTCTTCCCTCTCCCACAGTGTGTGGACCAAGAGGTCCAGGCCTTTTGGGTGAGTGGGTGGGCATCTCTGCTAGGGTGAAAGTGTCCTGCCCATACCAGCCCCGACAGCACAGCGTGGTGGGGCTTACCCGGGGGAGTAGGCGCAGACAAAGGCTTCCATCTCAGCCTGGTGCCCAGAGCAGGGGTGTCGCCCGCAGCCCAGCTGGCTTGAGGTGGCCCACACAAGCTGTGGGAAACACAGGACTCAGAAATCCTATTGGGCCACCCCCACTGCCAGTCTGGGGCCAGCAGCGCAGGTGATGCCCACCTGGGGAGGGAGGATATAGCTTTGGCCCCAAGCCAGGTGGACAGACGGGAGTAACACTCCCCTCCCCTGGGGCCTCAGGAGTAGCCGCTGTGATGGGTGGGGCTACAGGAGGGGTGGAAACAGTCTAGGAAGGCTTTCTGGGTGGGGGTGGGGGTAGGGAGCAGTGGGGTGAGGGTCAGCATACCTAAAGGGAGGGCAAATTGTAGATGGGTGGGGGAGAGTCGGAAAAGAAGGACTCAGGCACGAAAGGCCTTGTGACAGGTTGCAAAAACGGGCACACTTCCTGCTTCAGCCTCCGGTAAATGTGGCTGCACAGCCTTTGCATCAACAGAAGGACTCTTTCCCTGACCCTCAGTCTGGCTGGCCCTGTGGCTTGCAGCAGAGGTGATATTGGGCCAGTTTGGAAGCTAGACCTCAGGAGACCCTGCAATTTCTACCGTCATGAAACCGCTCAAGTCACCATGTGAGCAAGGCTCCTGGCGGGTAAGAGATGAGCCGGTTGGGGCCACGCTAGATAGCCCAGCAACTGGCCAACCCGGCAGCTGACTGCGGCTGTGTGAGTGGGCCCAGCCAAGACCAGAAGAACTTTCCAGCTCCTCCCAATCCAAACTGCCCCTACAGAATGGTGAGATGCTAAATTTGGGGGTACTGTGGGTCGTGCAACAACAGCTAACGGACACAGGTCTTTAACAGTTTTCAAAACTTAGATCTAAAATCTTAGAATCAGTGACAACTTGGAAATGAGAACCAGTGGTCAAAACACAGGCAGAGCTCAGCACACTCCGGTGGCCACTAAAAATGGTAAGTATGAGGCAGGGAGAGGCGAACATGTGGTCATAAATGTGTGCCCAACAATTAAAGAATATACATTCTTTGCAGGAATTCATGGCATTTTTGCCAACGCTGACCCCTCACTAAACCTCAGAGCAAGATTCATCCAATACCAAAGAACCAGTGTCCTACAGGCCATGTTACAATTCTGTGCAATAAATTCTACAGTAAGCAATTTAGGAGTAAAGAAGAAAGCATAGTTTGGAAGTTTAAACACACACTTCAAAACCGAAGATGACATCCTGATGAAAACAGGACACATGGGGACCCTGAGTGACGATGGAAACACTGAGTGTCAGAGCTCATGGGACACAGGTGGCGATGTGTAGGGGAAATCTACAGCTTCAAATGCATAAAGCAGAAATGAAAAAGACACAACTGATGAGCTAAAGACCCAAATGAAGAATGTAGAAAAGAATAAGAGTAAACTGAATAAAATCAAAGAAAGAAAATAGTAAAAATAAGAGCAGAAATTAATAAAAAATTTTAAATGAAAACAAACAACTAAATTGTTAAAATACAGAAACCTCTGGGAAAATTGGTCAAGAATCAAATGGAGAAGGCAAAAATAAACTTGGAATTTTAAAAGGACATTCGCTACAGATACAGTAAATGTTTAAATCTCTGGTAAACAAGGAACAATTACGAAGTTCGATTTTGTTCTCTCGCAGTCGCCACCTGGCTGCTGTTTCACTGTGCAGATTCGAGAAGCTTATGTTATGTTTGTAGCTGAATGTCAGTGAGAAGCTAGCTACCAACTCATTTTTTTCCATTACCGATTTATTTTTTTTAGAATCTGAAATACTAAGAGTTCTAAACATCAAGATAAGAAATGACTATTGTTTATAACTAGCTCATAAAATAAAATTTGCAACAAAACTTAAAAAAATGAACAGTTACAACCAATAAATTGGAAAACATACAATGGACAATTTCTTAGGAAATAGAACTTGGCAAAACTCTCTCTGGAAGAAAGAGAAGATCTGAAATGATCTATGACAATTTCTCAAAGTTGGGTCAGTAATTAAAAATCCACGCATATGTATACATACACAAAACAAACAAAAAATAGAACAAGACACAAATAGTTCTAAAGGAGAGGGATAGCAATAGAAAATGAAGCAAAGCTTCTGACCCATTTTATGAGGTCAGGATGACACTGCCATCACCCAGGTAAGGGCAGTACAAGGAAAGAAAATCAGAAGACAATTTCACTATCAAATAATATTTAGCAAACCAAATCCAGCAATGAACAAAACCAAAACAGCACACACACCCCCATCACATTATCCCACATCTAACGACGTGCAAAGTGGGCAGATATTCCAAGTATTTAACGAACAGTAGACGATCAGAACGGACAATGGGCTGGAACAGAGGGGAAGGGAGGGAGGGAGAGAGAAACGTGGACTTGTTTCACTTGGTTATGCATTCATCAGTCTGTCTTGTATGTGCCCTGGACCAGGGATGGACCTGCAACCTTGGTGTATCCGGACGATGCTCTAACCAACTGAGCTACCCCGCCAGGTAAGAGTCATTTTTAGATATATATTTATTTATAGATGAAATTGCCCTGGCTGGTGTGGCTCAGTGGATTGAGTGCTGTCCAGTCTGGGCACATGCCTGAATTGCGGGCCAGGTCCCCGGGGTGGGGGTGGGACCTGGAACCGGGAGAGAAACAACAGCCCGGCGCTGATGTTTCTCTCCCTTCCCCTCTCTCTAAAAATGAAAAGATAAAATCTTTTTAAAAATCGTATGGTGTATGAACTCAGCTTAGAAACAATGTGGGGGGTGCCCTGGTTTGTAGCGGGAGCGCAGGTGGGCGATCACCCGACAGAGCCAGGCAGGCTTGTAGGCGCGTGATCTGTAAGACCCAGCCCCTCCCCTTCCACGTGTGTCCTAGCCAGAGGCGGGGCGCATGCGCACAAGGGGATCGGAACTAAGATGGGTGCATTCCCGCATGACTTGTAATAGCACGCAAGTAAAAATAACCTAAATGCCTGTAAATTTTAGTGTATTCACAGTGCATCGCCCATTTGGTGTCTGGATCATGCAAGAAAATCTTATAAGCTGGTTCGGAGTGGTAAACATCAGTGCAAAAGGGGACAGACAGAGAGAGCACCATGTGAGAGTTAATGACAAACGACCCACCTGCACGAGGAGAAAGGGTAGAAAACACTGTCACATGCAGTAAAGGTATGAAAACACGCTGGGGATTTTGCCTGTGTTTTTCCTTGTTTTCCTTAGCATCTAAACAATGCCAGAGAGGGAGGAAGAAAAACAAAGGGAGCATGCTTGGGAACAGCCCACTGGGGTGTCAGGGGAGGCGCCTCTGCCGAGGGACACAGGGAAGGGCCAGGGCAGGGCTGTAGTGCGGTTTAGATGCCGTCGCTGTTCTACAGAGATGAGAAACAAACACAGGTGATGTTTTCTAATTCTAAGTAGTGGGTAAGAGGGAGCCCGTTGTCTGATTTATGCTTGAAATAGGTCATATTTAAAGCTGAAAAAAGTAAAACTCTGTAAATCGGAGGAAAAGCAGCCGCTAATTTTAAGACAAACTCTAGCCACTCTGAGCTGACCCCCCGCAGCTCTGGGGCCTCAGAGCTGGTACCCCGGCCTCACCTGGGTATAGTGGGTACAGGTGGCATTGTGGGCACACTCGGCCTCCACGTGGCTGTACCACTGGCCCTCTTCGAACCACAGGCCCACCACCTGGTCAAATGATGCGGAGCCCACAGGCAGCAGCTGCACATTCCAGCCCACGTGTGAAGTGGCCCCGTGGGTGGGCCCCAGGCTTGGTGCTGGGCCACCACAGAGGGCGGCCCTGGCCTGAGCCTGTCGGGCCAGGCTCTCACTCCAGTCCTGGGGGAGGTATAAACAGAGGCATCAGCGGGGCCCTCTCCTGCCATCTCCCGCAAGTTCCCAGAGTGGCTAGTCCTGCAAAGAGAGCCCTGGGCCAGGTGTCCTACTTGGCTGCTCTGGGTGGGGTTTTGCCCACTCCAGGGGAGGCCAGACAGGAACTGCCTGGAGCTCTCCAAGGCATACTGGAAAAACCCTGGGCGCTGTCTGGACCCCCAACCTACGGCCTGCTCCACCCTGGCTTCAAGCCTCCATCCTCCTGACTCCTGTGGGGGGCACCCTGTGGCCCTGACTGTGGCACCCCCCGAGGGGGACAGGGGCTCCGGGGGGCGCAGTGCCAGGCCCGGCGATGGGATGGTTGTCTGCAGTAATTTTCCCACCTGGTAGTGTGAATCCTGGGCAGCGCCCAAGCCTCCCACACGGGCTCTGTGTGTGCTGTCCACTACGCCTGGCCCTGGCCATTGTCAGAAAGGCTCAGCGGCTCCCCCTCTGCTTCCCTTTGATGCCAAAAGCTGCAGCAGCCCTGCCTCTGTATCCCATCCCCCCACCCCGGCCGTGGGGTGTTAAAATGCCAACAGGAAAGGAGGACCAGCAAGGGTGTTAGGGGCCCTGGGCCCCAGTGCCCTGGTGCCAGACAGTAGAGCTCCCCAGGGGCAGGTCTAATCTGCTCTCCCCTCCCAGGCACGAGCTGGCCTTCCCGCGGCCCCACCCAGCAGCGCCCCCTTCGGAAACAGAGCCCTCTGCAGTCAGGATAACATGCACCGCCCCACCTCCATGCTCTGGGCCAGCCCGGCCACCTCATTACAGCTGTGTGACCTCCAGCAGTCGCCTAATATCCATGAGACTCAACGCCCTCATCTGTAAAATGGGGACACCGAGGTACTACTAAGCTAAGATTGCCATGAGGATTGAATGGATACAGGGAGGTCAGTGCTGTGCCTGGGGTCTGACCCAGAGCAGACCCTGGGCAGGGGCCACAGTGACTTCACTGCTGACGAAGCCTGGAGCTGGGGCCCCTTGGCAGCCTGAATCACACCCAGGGCCTCAGCCCCTCTGGACAAAAGCCTGAGGAGCCTCCAGGGGTGCCCAGGGCCAAAGTCACAGGTGTGAGGGAGGCGAGCAGGGACTTCATTTTCAAGGACCTAATTTGCACCTTTTATAAAATGCCGTTTTCTAAGACTTTTGCTGACCAGCTGATTGGGAGCGCCCCTGTACCAGAGGCTGGGACTGGGAGTGTGGGGAGGGAGAGTGGGAGCCAGGACCTGGGCCTGAAGGAGGGGCAGGGCTGCTGCAGAGCAGGGGGAGGGGGAGAAGTGACCCCCTCCTGTCAGCCTGTCCCACCCCCACTCGTGGGAAACTGCCCTGGGAGCTCCCAAGGTCACCAGCGCTCAGCCAGCCTCAGAGGAGTTTGTGGGAGGCAGCCATGGGGAACCCTGCCGCCCCAGCCTGTCCCTCCTTTGCTCCCTGGCTGTTCACATGGTCCGGGGCCACTGGGGTCCCACACTACAGGGGAAGAGTTTCTGGGCCCCAGGATGGCACCTCCAGCCTCGAAGTCCCAATCAGGGGTGATGGGAAACCCACCTGCTCCAGCTCCAGCCCCAGCATATGAGCAGGGAATTTGGAGAAGCCCCTCCCGGTGTTCAGACAAACCCATGGAGAAGCACTGGTCCCTGGTCCCACACAGGCCCCCTGCTGGGACTCCTTTGTGAAGCTCCTCCTACCATGCCCTGGTCTCCAGGACAACGGGGATGGGATGTGAGGAGAGGCCAAAGGACTGCCTTCTGGGAAGCAGGAGACTGTGGAGCCCCCAGCCACCAGACTGGGTCCCTTCTATGGGCTAGGTGACCTGGTGCCCATGTAGCCTCCTGAGCCCTCTTCAGGGCTGCCCCTCCAGCCGCCCCCTCTGGGAGCCCGGGCTGGGGCACTCACCATTCTCTGCATGTTGGCCGCAGGGGGCTGCACCCGGCTGCGCAGGCGGTTGTGCAGGGAGAGGAGCAGGAAACTCTCCTTCCTGCTCAGGGCTGGGGTGGGAGACAAGGTCAGGCCCACCTGAGCAGTGGGACTTGGGCCCGTCTCCTGGGTGGTAAAGTGGGGGTCACCATGTCAAGATGAGAATGCAATTCTGTCCTTAAGAAACAAGACCTGAGGCGGGACAGGAGGATGGTGTGCGTGTGTGGGAGGGTCTGGAGCAGAGGGGTGGGGGAGACTAAGAGGTGGAGGAGTCGAGCTGAGACAGGGACAGGTGTACAGGAGCTTGGGCGAGAACTGGGGCGAGAGCTGGGGCGAGAGCTGGGGCGGGCGAAAGAGCCTGGAATAGGGGCTGGGAGTTGGGTGTGAGGAGGGGGCCAGCCCTGGGCTTGCAGAAGTCAGGAGCTCCTCTCATCCAGTTTGTCCCTCCGAGGGCCCCAGCTCCAAACTCCATCCTCCTCCCCAGCCCAGCCTCCCCAGCTGGTCTGGGCCCTGAGACTGTCCAAGGGTCACTCTTTAAACCACACCAGCATGCCCAGGGCTCAGGCCTGGAGCTAGCTTCCAGAAGCCCCCTTGCTCCCCTCTGCAGAGGTCATAGCTCCTCCACCTCTGCTGACCCAGGACGCCTTACCTCCAGACGTTGGAGCCTGCTCCTCCCACAGCTGGAGCGGCTGCACCTCTGCCCAGGCCACGCCAAGGAGAGCCAGGAGCACAGGCAGGAGGCCAGGCCAGCAGCCCCCCAGCCCAGGGGAGGGCTCCAGCCGTAGCATGGGGCCTATAGGGTGATCCAGAAGCAGCCTGGCTCAGCCGTCCAGCGTCCAGCTAGCTTCACAGGCTGGATGAGGCTATTCACGATCTCAAGGAGTCAGGCTGGGCTGGCAGACAAAAGGAGGAGGCTGGTGAGTAAGCAGCGCGTCCAAACAGCCTCCCATCCGGCTGGCATGAAAAAAGACTGATAGCTGCAATCCCGGCTGCCCCCCCAACAGCCGCCTTGCAAACCAAGTGGTGTGCACTGACCCCGTGGCCCCTGCTAATCATTGCAGGATTAATAGAGCCCTCGGGGAGCCCTTGGAGACCTTGCTGATTGGCCCACAAACATTCCAGGGCTGTGGATTAACAAATGGTGGCCATGCCCTGGCTGGGACAGTGTCCTTCAGGCCCATCAGTGGCTTTGACTCCCAGCCCCTAACCCAGGCAGAAGGCGGGGGCCACAGCCGTGTGCCCTGTGGGCGGGCAGGAACTGGGCAATACCCCAGGGGAATTCTTCCCTTTCTTGGGAAGCTGGTCCCAACCCCCAGCCATGAATTAAACATGGGCAGGAGGTAACTGCACACCAGACAGGTGCCACCGGTGGGTGTGGGCACTGGGGCTGAGGCTGTAGGGAAGTGGGCAGGGGCTGCACCTGTGGGAGGAAAAGGGTGTAGGACAGTCTGGCGGGCGTGTGGGGGGCTGGGCCCCCTCCCGATTCTCCCCACCCCCTCCCACGGGACTGCAGGCCAGGAGAGGGCTAGGCCAGTGGGAGGAGAGCACGTGACACCCTTGGCTGACTCCAGTCCTGCTGGGAACAGGTCAGCCTCCAGACAAACAGGCAGTGTAATTGGGGGCCTCGACTGTCATGGTGCTCTGGGCCTGGCCACGGCCTATGCAATCCCACCAGAGTCCATTGCAGCAGATCTGCGCCACGGCTCACATCTCTTAGAGAATACAAGCTTGTTTTGCAGGCCACAGGCGAGTGTTGGCCCTTACACAGGGCAGGTCAGAGGTTGCTCGGCCGTGCCAAAGGACAGCCAGGCAAGCTGCTCCTCTCTGGGTTTTCTGTGTCTCCTGACCCCTAGGCTGGCACCCTCTTGGAGCTGGGTGTCCACTTCCTGGAAGGTCTGCTGACATGCAAGTGGGCTTGGCTTTCCGAGAAAACACTGATGGAACACAGATGTCACCGTGGGTGCTAGGGAGTGGGGCAGAGCCAGGCACAAGGACCCCTAAGCCAGCCTGGGTTGCCAACCCCCCACAATACCCAGGGCCTCGGAGGTTTCTAATCCCTCGAATGCATGGCCAGACAACCTCCAACTTATCCCGGCTGGATCCCAGCAATGCTTAATGACAGCAACCTTCTTCTCCGGAGGTTGCACATCATGTCAGGTGTGTGAGTTCACGTTAGTTGCCACGACAAGCCTGTGCAGCTGTGGTGCCCGTTTTGTACACGAGGAAGCTCAGCGTGTCTAAGGGACTTGCCGTCCGACAAGCACGTGGTGCAGGCCAGCTGGTGCAGGGGCCCTGTCCCCGCGCTCCCCAACACTGGTGCTGGCTGCTGCAGTGCACTTCTTGGCCCCTTGAGTCCGTTTCCATAGCCCTGCTCTGTGGTAACAAAGGACCCAGCTCCTCCCTCTGGCCTTTGGTGGTGAATGTGGCTAGTTCTTCCTTAGCATGATTCAGGCACTTGAGACAGGCGTAGGAAAATGTATTTTGGGGCCTGGAGTGGAGCGACTTTTGAGGGGCCCTGGTTCACACTGCAGGAGGGTCAGGGTGAGCTCAGCTTGAGGAACAGCTGAGTGGATAAAACCCCTGGCCAGACATCTGAGGGCCTAGGTTCTGACCCAGTATCTGTATGACACTGAAATTGTCCCTTCCACCCTAGGCCTCAGTGTCCAGTGGTGTAAAGCAGGGATGACAGCCTCTGCTGGGCTCCCTAGCTGGGCACCTGGGACATTGCATCTCAGTTTTCGTGGTGTTTCCTCATGGGTACAGACTTTTCACAGGAGTCTGCTATGTGGTTGGGGTGGGTTTTGAGAGTGGGTATCCCCTGTCTTGCAAGGCAAATTTCCCCAATAAGCAACCTCTTTTCTTATTTCTGTCAGCACAGATTTATTTTATCTGTTCTGAACTTCATATAAACAGACCTGCAGAATACGCATGCTGTCAGGCCTGGATGCCTTTGCTGCACATGATGTTGGTAAGACTCACGCATGTTGTTGCCTGTATCAGCAGGTCGTGTTTGTTTTTCTTGTTCCTCTTTCATTGCTGGTGGTATTTCATATTTTCATTCTCCTATCAGTGGACATTTGAACTGTTTTAAACTAAAAAAAAAGATTTATTTATTTATTTACCTTTAGAGAAAGGGGAAGGGAGGAAGAAAGAAAGGGAGAGAAACATTGGTGTGTAGGAGATACACTTGCCTCTGCACATGCCCCCAACTGGGGACCTGGCCCCAACCCAGGCATGTGCCCTGACTGGGAATTGAACCAGCAACCTTTGTGTTCACAGGCTGGCACTCAGTCCCTGCAGCCACACCAGCCAGGCCTTAAGCTTTTATTATCAATAAAGTTGCTGTAACTATGATTGTACAATTAAACTTTTTTTTAAATAAATACCTAAAAAAGAAAGAAAACACAAAATTACCCAAATCAGGAAGAAAGAAGGGACATCATCACAACTGATAATACAGACATCAAAAATGCTGTAAGGAAATATTAAGAACAACTTTACATCAAGAAAACAAACAACATAAGCACAATGGCCAAATTTCTAGAAAGATAAATTACCAAAACTGACTCAGGAAGAAATAGAAAATCTGAATAGACATACCATGATAAAATAAATTAAATGAGTGATTAAAAATCTTTCCACAAAGAAAAGCTGAGCTGCAAATGGCTTCTTTGGTGAATTCTATCAAATATCTAAGGAAGGAATAATGCCAATCATACATAAACTTTTTCGGAAAGCAGAAGACGGGGAGGAGCATTTCCCAACCTGTTCTATAAGGTCAGCGTTGTCCTGACCCCGAACCGGACAAAGACATCAGAAGAAAAGAAAACTGTAGATCAGCATCCCTCGTGAATAGAGACACGAAAACCTTCAATGTAAAACGTAATCTGGCAACATATAATGAGGATTAAACAGCACGACCAGGTAGGATTTATCCCAGGAATGCAAGGTTGGTTTTAACATTTAAAAATCAATTAATGTAATGTACTGTATTCATAAAACAAAGGACAAATGATCTTCTCAAAGACACAGAAAAAGCATTTGATAAAATCCCAAACCTTTTTCTTATGAAAATTCTCAACATGCTAGGAATGGAAAAGAAAATCCTCCCCCTGATAGAGGGCCCCTGTTACGGGCTGAATTGTGTTGCCTCACCCGCCCAATTCCTTTGTTGCAGCACTGGTCCCAATGTCTCCGATGTGACTACATTTGGAGACAGAGTCTTTAAAGAGGTAAATAAGGCCTAGGCTTGTGTGGCTCAGTGGACTGAGCACTGGCCTGTGAACTAAAATGTCACCAGTTTGATTTCTGGTCAGGGCACATGCCTGTGTTGCGGGCCAGGTCCCTAGCAGGGGCAAGTGAGAGGCAACTGATCCAGGTTTCTCTCCCATGTCGATGTTTCTCTCCCTCTCTTTCTCCCTCCCTTCCCCTCTCTCTAAAAAATAAAATAAATAAATTTTTAAAAAAGAAGTAAATAAGGTTAAAGGAGGCCATTGGGTTGGGCTCTAACCCAGCGTGACTGGTGCCCTTATAAGGAAGAAGAGCTAGGACACAGGCACCAGAGAGAAGTCCGTGGGCAGACACAGGAGAGGATGGCCGTCTGTAAGACTAGGATAGAGACCCTCAGAAAAAACCAACCCCTTTGGCACCTTGATCTTGGATGTCTAGCCTCCAGAACTGTGAGTAGATAAAACCCTGTTGTTAAAGCCACCCCGTGTGTGGTAACCTTGTTGCGGCAGTCCTAGAAAACTAACATAGCCCCTGTTAACGCTCTGCAGCCAGCCTCACACCTGAGGGTGAAAGACGGAGATTAGAAACAGGGCAAGGGTGTCTGCTCTCCCCACTTCCACTCAACACTGTCCTGTGGGATGTGCGATTAGTGGGACAAGTCAGGAAAAATGAAAGGCACCCCGATTAGAAAGGAAAAAGTAGAGTTGTCTCTATTTGAGTGTGATATGGCCCTGTATACAGAATGTCGTAAGGAATTTGTTTTTTTTTAAAGATTTTATTTATTTATTTTTAGAGAGGGAAGGGAGGGAGAGAGAGAGAGAGAGAGAAACATCAGTGTGCGGTTGCTGGGGGACATGGCCTGCAACCTAGGCATGTGCCCTGACTGGGAATCGAACCTGCGATGCCTGGTTTGCAGCCCGCGCTCAATCCACTGAGCTACGCCAGCCAGGGCAGGAATTTATTTTCAAAACCTACTAGAACAAAGGACTCAGGATACAAAATAAATGTACGAAAATCAATTGTATTTCTATAAACTAGTAATAAGCAATCTAAAAATGAAATTGAGAAAACACTTTCCTTCACAATGACATCAAAACAAATAAGACATGAACACATAAGACTATAAAACATTACTGAGAGAAATTAAAGAAGATCTAAATAAATGGAGAGACATCCCACATTCATGGATGGAAGACTCAATATTGTAAAGATGGCAATCATTCCCAGATTCACCTACCAGTTCAGTGCCATTCCTATCAAAATCCCACAGCTTTAAAAAAAAAAAAAAAGAAGTGGATCCTAAAATGTTTGTAGAAAGGCAAAGGAATTAGAATAACCAAAACAATTTTGAAAAAAAAAATTGGAAAACTTTTACTACCTGATTTCAAAACTTGCATGAAAATATAATAATCACAACCATATAGTATGGAAAAGGATAAATGTATAGACTAAGGGAACAGAGTAGACATCTGGAAACAAATGGTTAAATTTATGGCCAATTGACTCTTGACAAAGGTTCCAAGGCAGCTCAGTGGAGAAAGGATAATCTCTTCAACAAACGGCTCTGGGACGATTGGACGTCCGCATGCAAAAGCATGAACGTACACGGTTGCTTCATACCACCCAGCAAACGCACTTCAAATGGGTCCCAGATGTACTTACAGGAACTGGAACTATAAGAGATCTAGGGAACATAATAGGAGAAACTCTTTGTGAACTTGGGTTAGGCAAAGACTTTTTTGGATCTAACATCAAAAGCCCAATTCACAAAACAAAAACTCCATAAAATGGATTGCATAAAAATTAAAAACTTTTGGCTGTTAAAAGATACCACTATGAAAATGAAAAGGTAAGTCACCTATTGAGAGAAAATATTTACAAATCATATGTCTGAAAAAGGGTTTATATACACCACACAAAGAACTCTTTCAACTAAATAATGAGAAGACAAACAACCAATTAAAAACAGGCGAAAGATTTTAGTAGACATTTCACAAAAAAGACATAAGCACATGAAAAGGTGCTAAACATCACTAGTCGCTAAGGAAATGGAAATTAAAACCACAATGCGGTGCCATTCCATACCCAGTGAAATGACTGTAGTCCACAAGACTGACGTCACCAAGCTTTAGTGAGAGGTGGTGAAACTGGAACCTGCATATATGCTGGTGACAATGTGGGATTGCACAGCTACTTTGGAAAACAACTTGGCAGTTTTTTAAAAAGTTAAATGTATCCTTACCAGAAACCCCAGAAACTCCACCTTCAGTTACCTGCCCAGGAGAAGTAGACACTCATGTTCACACAAAGATGTGCACAAATGACCACGGCAACACCCTCCAGAGGAGCCCAGGGCTGGAAACACCCCCACCGTTCACCGGAACTGATAAACGGTGGTAGGTCCATGTCATGGAATGTCATTCAGCAATAGAAAGGAACAAAATTTCCCCCAGCTTTGTTGAGATATGACTGACATGAAGAGGAACAAACGATCCATGCTGCATTGTAAATGAACTGCAAATGCCTTTACCTAAGAGAATGAAGTCAGATACACGAGGTAATGTGTTGCATGAGTCCATTTATAGGAAATTTCTAGAAAGGCACATCTCTAGAGCAGAAAGCAGATCAGTGTTCAGCTGGGGCTGGGAGTAGGACTCCCACTGACTATAAACATGCATGAGAGAGCTTTTTGGGGTGATAAAAATGTTCTAAACCAAAATTGTGGTGATGGTCGCACAGCTCTGTAAATTGATGAACAATTATTTAACTGCACATAGACTACGGTGAATTTCATGGCATGTAAAATATATCCCAATGCAGCTGTTTACAATACAAACAAACGAATGCAGGAACCCTTAGCCAACTCATGTCATGAGTCCGGCAGTGCACTCACACCCAGACCAAAAATAGTACAAGAAATACTTAGGATTAAGTATACTGATGTCTGCTATGCACTTTGAAATGAACCAAAACCAAGAGAAGTTATTGAATGGACATGGGGATGAATAGATGAATAAATTTGTGATAAGGGATGTTTAGTAAAATGGTAGAATCAAATTCTTTCAACTTTGAAGTTTATTTGAAATCTTTAAAAATGAAATGGGAGAAAGGCAATGTAATTCTAAAGCACAGTGTGGTTCAATTGAGAGTAACTTTGGTAAAGTCAAACAGTGTAAATCATAACGATGTAATCTAAAAAGGAAAATAAAAACAGTTAAAAAATAGGTGGCAAGTGAGGGGAATGAGGGAGAGTGTAGTGTGGGAGAGAAATCATCTTCCACTTCAATAAAGAATATCTGAGCACTCGAATGCATTCCAATCAGACCAGGCTGGCTGCAAAGTCACACTCTTGAGCAGCTGCGACAATCCCCTTCATCTTGGACTCAGGGGCTGGTGTCCAACGATGCCCCAGATCCAAGTGTCTGAGGGTCCCTCCCTCCGGAGTCTCTCATGGGAAGGGCAGTGGAAAGGTCACATCCCTGTTTTCAAGGCTGCACCAAAGGAGCTGCTTCTCAGTCCTTCCTGTGTCACAGGGGCCACACTGGGTTATCACCTCTCAGGGGAGAGGATTTTTATTAGTCTTTTGGAGGTTTCTAACTAATCGTGCCGTAGTGCAGTACATAGGAGGGGCCCTGTAGCCCAGGAAACCTCAATTCACATGACACAGCGCCACCTACTGGTCAGTTAGTAAGGCCAAAGGCCGTAAATGAATCTGATCGCTTGAGGCCGACTAGAACGTTAGCTCCATTTCACAGACAGGCAAACAGAGCTTTGACTCTTCACTTTTCCCAATTCGTTTCATCATCTATTAAATGCCAGGCATATTGCTAGGTGCTGGGGTTTTAAAGAAGCCAAGTCCTCATCAGAAGGATTTACAGAACCAGTAGGGGAGAAAAACGACATGAGAATGGTGCAGTGGGGACACCAAAAGGAGACCAGCAGTCTCCTGGGAGGAAAAGTCTTACTGACGAGGTGGTAGTGATCTTGGGCCGAGGCTTCGAAATTCTGGAGGCGTCTGCCAGGCCCTGTCAGACTGGGAGGGGGTCAAGTGGGGTCGTTGGATGGGGGACTCAGAACGCAGCACAACAGGAAACGGGCAGGGCATCCTGGTGAGCACAGGCGGGTCTGGCGCAGATCTCAGCGCGACTCGAGGCAGAGCTGCCCCGGGGGCAGAGGATGACCCCGGCGTCAGGCTCCAGCACCGCGCACAGCGTGGACCATGGCCAGCTTGGAGCCCCCTGCCGGTCCCACCGCGAAGACTGTGTCTGCTGTGATTAAGATTCCAAGCACTGCCTCCTTCACAAGGGTTCCCGTGAGGGTGCTAAGCCAGTAAATAACCTAATGTGTTTTAGGTTATTTTAGAAAGCACATGCAGAGTGAGGACAGGGCGACCTGAGCGAGCACCGGGAAAACCATTTAAGAGATTATCATCACAGCAAGGGATGCTGACTCTGAACTCCAGGACGGTTCCTGGTGGGGTGGGGGTGGGGGTGGGGGTGTTGGAGCTGAGAAGTCCCAAGAGAGGAGAGAAGTGGAGGAGGCCGGTCTGTCAGGCTGGGGGAACTGGAGGTGCAGGGAGAGGCCAGCGAGGTGATGAGATGACTCCCAGGATTCTGGGCTCTTCATCAACTGGAAATAGTAAAGGAGCAGATTTGGAAAACGAGATTGTTCTTGACATGTTAGCCTGTGGGACTCCCACAGGTAGCTGCTCAAATATTAGTAGACAAGCAGAATAAAGACCATTGACTTCAAGGTTTGCAGTAGGTGAAAGAATTCCTCAAGGAGATGCAGGACTTGGTTTTGTAATTCGTGTATAACAACACATTGAAGACCCTTTATCTGAGTTGCACAAAGGCTGCACAACAAACCAGCCCAGAACACAGTGCCTTACAACCACCATTTGGTCTCACGCTCACACGCCTGCCGGTGACGGAGGTTTGGCCGGGCAGCTCTGTCTCAGGGTGTGGGTCCGTGGGCTTGGCTGCAGGCAGATTTTCAGGTCTGTTTCACGTGTCTCTCATCCTCCATGATACAGTGCCCTGAGTATGATGCCCTGATCTTATGGGGGATGGCAAGAGTCCGCAGGGCTAATGAAAATGCAAAGTGCCTTTGAAGGCCTCGCTCCACACTTGCCCACCTTAAAAAAAGTCGTAGTGGCTTTGGCTGGTGTGGCTAAGTGTGTTGAGTGCCAGCCTGAGAACCAAAAGGTTGCAAGTTTGATTCAAATCAGGACACATGCATGGGATTCAGGCTGGGTCCCTGGTTGGGGGTGGATCAGAGGAAATGGGTGTTTCTTGCCCTCTCTTTTTCCCTACTTCCCCACTCCTTAAGAAAAGAAATAAAATCTTAAAAAAAAAAGTCATAGTAGCTTAGTTGGTGGGAGATTTGTCAAGCAAAGTTAAAGGTCGCCAGTTTGATTCCAGGTCAGGGCACATGCCTGGGTTGCGGGTTTGGTTCCCAGTCAGGGAGTGTGTGAGAGGCATCCAATCGATGCTTCTTGACTTCTTTTTCTCCCTTTCTTCTCCCCTCTCTAAAAACAAAAAAAAATTTTTTTTTTTTTAAAGAAATTGCCATACAGATGGCTGGAGCCAACTGACTTCAGTAGGACAAAAATACACTCCAGCCTTTCCCTGCACTGCGAGGTCACGTGGCAGATGCAATGAGCAATCGAAAACAATATCAATCTACCACAGCCAGTCGAGCTCCTTCCACTGTTTGTTCTTTGTCTCTCCGTTTCCGGTCATTGGGTCACCTCAGCCCCAGAGGCCCTCCTGGCCACCTGTTCTCTGGGAACCTGAAAAGAGCGTTGGGTTCGGATACATCGTCTTGGCTCCGTCTCCAGAACTTCCCACTAGCTGAGTGATCTTGGGAAAGTCATGCTCCATCTGAGTCCACGTCATCTACTAAAACCTCACCCGGTATGACTGTCTTAAAGATGAAATGGGACACTGTATGAGGGAAACCCGTGTCCTGTGTAAAGCATGCTTTTTGAGAACCAGCTGAAGTCACACCTCGTCCGTGTAGCCTTAAATGACTATCATTTCTCCTCCAGACTCTAAAAAGTTATCTCCTTCAGACTCTAAATAGTTATCCAGTGGTCTCGAGATACAAGAGAAGTTCCTGGAAAGTCCTTAGAAGTACTCCTCTGTCCTTCAGTTTTGTTGATTTCCCTCCATTCAGAGGGTGTTTTAAATCTCCCAGGTGATTCTATTGCATTAGAGTCTGCACCACACTACTTAGCACTTACATGAATAGTTCACTGTTTCATGTGTTAAAGACTTAGATGTGAGTCCTGGTTTTTATTACCTGCAACCTGAGAATGCATTTCTCTAAGCCTCATTTTCCTCATCTGTGACTCAGGGATACTCTCATCTCTGTTACACCGTTTAGGTGACGTTTCGGTGAGGTAGTGCAGCCAGGGCACTCGGCACATGCCTGGCACAGTAGCCGTCGCATTGTTACTCTGTCTTCCATGGTCTCTGTGAAATAGTTCTGCAGCACCCAGCACGTTATTGAGCCCCCAGCAGGTGCCTCACCACAGAAATACACTGTGATTTGTGGATGCGGTGGCTGTCGCAGGAGCACAGGCTGCTTCTCATGGATAATGTTCCTACATCTCCCCACAGGTGTAACCAAGAATGCACACATACCCGCATAAACATGGGCTCACAGGTACACGAGTGTCAGGGTTTCAGTAGGAAGTCCGTGGTGAGGCAGGATGTTGAACCCAGTGACAGATAATAACTTCAGAAGGAGGAATGCAGGCTTTCTTTCTCCAGCATGGGGAGTAACGTGATGCCCGTGTCTACTTTAACTCATTTTCCACATTCTGTTTTAAACTTGGTAACACAGGAATCAACGATTTTATTTATGAGGCTTTCCTTTTGTGTTGACACATACTAAACTGAGTTACTGCAGACGAAGAATATTTCACAAACAGGCATGGCAAGAGTAATTAAAGTGTCTGTTTATTCATTTACAAACCTAGTGACAGGAAAAGAAAATCTTAACTGAAATCTGCCCTGACAGAAATACAGCGCACAATGTCAATGCCGTGTTCACGGAGGGCAGGAGTGCTCGGTCACCCCGTGTGCCTAACTCATCAGCCGCCAGGGCTCTTGAGAAAAGATCCCATTTACCTAAGTGCCTCAGATACCTTCAGGATCACCAGCTAACGCCGCACAGGGACAGAGAGGGCTGGACAGAAGTGCACAATTACACATGCAAAGAATGCGTTACAGCACTTTACAGTGACTACAGTGGCGCTTTGATACATCCCGAGAGTTGACCGGAGTGAAGTGTGAACTGTGCTGCCTAGAACACCCTTCACTGAGACGGGCTGCGGCAGCTTTCACCCCCTCACACACACCTGTGCTGGGGAAGGAGAGGCTGAGTGGGGCGATGGGGACCCTCAGACTGAAATGGAGTTCTTTTTTGGTTTTCCTCTCTCGGCCCACCGTGTGACAATCTCGAGTGTAAGGCACGAGAACCTGGTGTGGAGAAAAGATGTGCTCCAAGCCCCAGTTCTTGGTGTGCAATGGAATTCCTGGCTTAGAATTTTTGAAACAGATGCTAAAAATATTCTTCCTACCTCTTGTAGTTACTGTCCTTGGGAGACAGAAAAACAAGAAGGCAGAAGGTTTGCAAGAGATAAAAAGAGCCGCATCTAGATAGCATGAGAAAAATGGCTCATAGAAATGCGTAATTCTTCAAGGGATGCTTTGCTCTGAGAAGTCTGGAATCTCACAAGGAGTAACTCTTACATTTTATGGAAAAGAGCCAAAAGCATAATATACTCCATGCCCTTAAAATAGTGCACTCGTGGTTATGAGAGCCTGCAAAGTATAAGTCAACACTGACAATGAAACAAGTTTTAGGACTTATCATTTTAAAGTGGAGGCCAAAATGGTGACAGGTGAGGGAGCAGACAGAAATCTATACAGCTTATCCAAAACTTACTGCATGTAGCCCTGGCAGGTATGGCTCAGTGAATTGAGAGTTGGCCTGCAAACCAGAGAGTCACTAGTTCAATTCCCAGTGAGGGCACATGCCCACCTTGTGGACCAGGTCCTGAGTGGAGGGGTGTGTGAGAGGCAACCACACATTGATGTTTAAAAAAAACCCCAAAAACGTACTGCATGTAAACAGATGAAATCAACACATTCAATGTCACTTCATTTCATCCACCATTTCCTACAGACAACTAGGTTTCTCCCAAATTTCTATGTGCTAAAATGTCATGGGCCCAGCTACCACATTTGGGCATCAAGGAAGGCTTCCCCAAGAATATACCTTAGATTCATTGGTCTATCCCTTCTTTGGGGGGACAAATAGGTGACCTCAAGCTTTAAGCCTTTAGCTAAAATATTAAAGTATTTATCTAGGAGAGAAGCCCAGAATGCCCTGAACTTTTCATGAAGCAGTTAGCAAGAGGCAGAGTTTCTGCTCTCAGGAAGCCAGACCTCATGTGGGCTGTCTTGAGTGAGTTAATTGGCTACTGTGTGGTGTATAAAGTATGCCCATTATGGGCTGGCATGGTGACACAGGGTCCCTGGAACTTTACTGACACTCCATAAAGGCAGAAGCCCTTTGTTTCTTGTGTACTGCTGAATCCCATCACCCAGCAGAGTGCCTGCCCACAAGAGGTGGTGGATAAAACAAGATTGGTTTGTGTGGTGAGATGTGCTTGAATCTAAAGAATGGGAACAGGAGAGTGTGGCCCAACACTCAGGGGTGGCTGTACCATTAGACTGCTGTCATTCAAAAAGTTTTACTGGACAACGTGCCAAACTGTTCTAAGTGCTGTGAATACAGCTATGCAGTAGAACGAGGTTCTGTCCTGAGAGGGCAGGGCTTATAACTAGTCGGAAAATCAGTCAACAAACATATTTTACAGAGTGATGAGTCTTTTAAAAGAGAAGAAAACAGGGCGGTGTGATAATAGGGGAGGGGTGGATGGGGAGTACTTCTAAAAATGATGGCCTGAAGGGATTCCTCTTTCCCTGGCTAGAAAGGTGCAGAGTAAGAGTAAGATCCTGCCTCCAAGGTGGAGCAGGGCAATAGACTGGATTTCCAATCTGCTCTGCTAGAGTCTCGCCCAGGAAGACTTGAACTACTTCAAGAAACAAACGACTGTCGGTCCAAACAGCCTTTTAACGCCCTGGACTAGAGTGATTTTGGGCTGAGAGCCCTCGTGAGGCCAGGCTGGGAAAAGCGCCTCCACGGTAAAGAGAACCCCTGCACACCCCACACTCCAGCGGGGCTGCTACCCCCCTCGGACATTCTCGCTGCCTTTTAAGAAATTAACAGGTTACGAGGCTCAAGTTCTAAAGACGCCTTGGGAGGTAATGCCTCCAAATGGCTTTCACCTTGGCAGAGACAAAGGACAGACCTAGCGAGACCCCAACAAGCCCCACGTGCAGGGGCGGGGCTGCAGCGGTGACGCCACAGCACGCATGCGCAACTGAGATCACGCGCCGACGTACCCTTGCTCCCGGGGACCGTAAAGCGCGGAAGGTCGCGGCCCCCGCTTCCCCGGAACTCTATTCCCTCCAACCCGCCCCTTCCCAGTCCCTGTCCCCTCCCCCTTTCCGGACCCCGGACCCCGGACCCCTGGTGACTGTAGTTGCTGCTGCCGCCGGTCTTTCGCCGGCCGCGGCGGAGCACGGAGCCCGTGGGCGCCCATGAGGTAAGGGGACTGCCGCGGGCGGGCCGTCAGTGCCCCGGGACCCCCAGTACCCTGTCTTTCCTCTTGGGTCAGCGCTCAGGGGTGGTCCCGGCCGTCCCTCGTTTCCCGTGGGTTCTGCCCGGCTGTCCCGAGAAGGCGCGTCCTGGCGCCCGCCCGGGCCGAGAGTGGGTCCGGCT